>JAOXNT010138111.1:0-58276 GCA_028565815.1 Cletocamptus dominicanus | reverse complement strand
AAGGAACTTATATTCGAACCCTGTGTCATGACATGGGGCAACGCCTTGCTTGTGGAGCAAACCTTTACGAACTTGAGCGTTATGCTAGTGGTTCATTCCATATTGATAAAGCCCTCGAACTGGATGCTATACTCGAACAGGGGGTTGATCTTGTTGATCAACATCTTATCCCCATTGAATCCGCAACCCAACAACTCAGTTGTGCACTATGAAAACTACACAACGATTTGAAGATATTCCCGTTGACACGCCCATTTCGCTCGCAATTGGGGTTTTTGATGGTATTCACCGAGGACACCAACATGTTTTAAATGAAGCACGTCGTGCCGCTTTTTCAACCAAAGGCGAAGCATGGATGATGAGCTTTTACCCTCACCCTCTAAAGGTTTTGTCACCCGAACGGGCACCCGACCTCATTTACACCCCTCAACAAACCCAAAAAAGGTTAAAAGAGCTAAACATGGATGGGTGGCTGGCCTATCCGTTTAATCAGGAGTTTGCCACCCACTCTCCAGATTATTTTATTGGACTATTGTTAACAGGAATACCTTCTCTAAAAACAGTATGCGTGGGTGAAAATTGGCGCTTTGGGCACAAGGCCATGGGGACGCCGACCTATCTTAAAGAACAATTGGACAAGCACGACATTGAGGTTAAAATTATTGAAACGTTGGTCTATGAAGGTCACAAACTATCCAGCACTGAAATTCGGCGTTTTATTCATGATGGAGATGTCGAACATGCCAGTTATTTATTAGGGCACCCCTACAGCTTGGCCGGATTTGTGGGACATGGTAAAAAGATGGGGAGAACCTACGGTTTCCCTACCGCCAATATAGCCATAGAAAACGAATGTAAACCTGGTGGAGGTATCTACGCTGCCTCCCTGCGCTACCGAGATCGTTTCATTCGTGGCGCCGGTTACTATCCAGAATTGCATCCGCCTCAAACCATTCAAGGAAAACCCGTATTTGAAGTACACTTGTTAGATTTTGATGAAGACCTTTATGGTAAAAAGCTGGAATTATTTTTACATAAACGAATACGTAGTGATCAAGCATTTGAAAATTCAGAAGCCTTGGTTGAACAGATCGGACTTGATATTGAAGCTGTTAAGCATTACTTTACCTCATTAGAATCATAACTATGATACGGTCTTCGCTCCGGTCGTTTGGGTATGCTTTTTCGGGCATCTTTCACATGGTTAAAAGGGAGCGTAATGCTCGTATTCATCTTTTATGTGCGTGTATAGCCATTGCCCTTGGTATTTATCAAAATATATCAAGATTAGAGTGGGCTTTAATCCTAGGATGTATTTTTGGGGTGTTCTCTGCAGAAGCTTTTAATACGGCTATAGAGACCTTGGCGGATATGATCCATCCTGATCATCATCCAGCTATCAAACATGTAAAAGATCTCGCAGCTGGAGCAGTTTTGTTTACGGCAATTGGCGCTTTGTTTATCGGGCTTATGGTGTTTTTCCCAACCTTTTATCGCTGGTTTTCAATCGCTACCGGCAATCATTTATAGTTGCATCTTAACCTCTGTTCTATCAGGTATACCCTATGAATTGTTTTTTTATGATGGATCCACTAGCCACGGTGCAGGATTATAAAGATACTTCTTTTGCTTTTATGGAAGAAGCGTCTAAGCGCAAACACCGTGTGTATTTTGTTTCACCCGGTGGCGTCGATATGCAGGAAGGACGCCTGGTGATCCATGCTACAGAAGTCACTCCTGCACGAGGAAAACAACCCCTTCCTTTTGAATTGGGGTCTACACAGGTGATTGACGCCATCCATGCAGATGCTTTTTTCATACGCACGGAACCGCCTTTTGATGCATCTTATCTTATGGATACCTGGATACTTGACCAGCTTCCTAAGACAACCTACGTGATGAACCACCCCTCTGGCATTAGGACCGTGAATGAAAAGATATGGGCCATGCAATTTACCGAGCTTATACCTCCTTCCCTTTTGACCCATCGTAAAAAGGGGTTACATGCGTTTTTAAATCAACAAGAAAAAATAGTCATTAAGCCCACAGATGGATTTGGAGGTCAAGGCGTATTCATCATGACCAAGGGAGATACCAATGCATCTGTCATCTTTGAAACCATGACCCAAAATGAGTCTCGTAAGGTTATAGCCCAGCGTTTTCTACCTGAAGCTTCCCAAGGAGATAAACGTATTTTATTGCTAGCGGGTGAGCCACTAGGGGCCGTTTTACGGGTTCACGGAGAAGAAGATCATCGCAACAATTTTTTTGCAGGTGGTCATGCCCAAAAAGCAGTTCTTAGCCAGCGGGATCTAGAAATAGTGCAGGTTCTTCAGCCTCACCTGAAAAAACAAGGGCTCGACTTTGTCGGTTTGGATATCATGGGATCGTATTTGATTGAAGTTAACGTGACTTCACCCACCTGTATTCAGGAAATGAGTCAGCTGGATGGCATACCTTATACAGAAAAGGTGCTGGACTATGTAGAACAACAAGTAAAGGAGCGTAGACAATATGCTTCATGAAGATCAGCTACTTACCAAAGGATTGGAAGAAGAGGTCTACACCGGCACCTTTGCAGGTGATGTTGTAGGAAAATCGGCCGAAATTGCTGCTGACCTCCCCCATTTTTCTTGCGAACCTGACAACCGCAATGCAGAGTATGCCACCCTACCCCATCGCAGTTATCAGAATTTGCGTCAGGAGATTCTTATTTTTCGATGTCATCTCAGGCGATACCTTAAAGAACAAGGAAACCTGACCTTACTTCCCGGTGCCTCCCTTTCCTTGGGTGATTCCAGCGTGTTTATGCGTTCTGATCCTTCAAATCCCTACCACCAAGAAATAGAAGATAAGTATGGTACCGATGTGGTCACGACCAGCGCCCATATCAATATTGGTATTCCAGATTCAGAAAAGATGATGCGTGCCTACCGGGTATTGCGTTGTGAAGCGTTTGCGTGGCTTGCGCTAACCGCAAGCTCTCCCTTTATCGACAATGAACTTACGGGATACCATTCTTGGCGTTGGCAGATTTTTCCCCATACCCCCAAACGCGTTCCTCTTTTTCCTGATCAAGCGGCCTATATTAAGTACGTTGAAGAACAGATTGAAAAAAAAGTGATGCATAATGTGCGGCACCTTTGGACGGCTGTTCGCCCCAATGGCGTTGGCGCGCCTTATGATGTGCAACGGCTTGAACTTCGTATTTGTGACCGGGTTGACTCTTTTGAATTGTTGCTGGCGGTTACCGCGTTAATGGAGGCTCGGATATGGCAGATTTTAGAAGACCCTTCTATAGACCCCTTACAGCAGAGCACGATGACGGAAACAAAATTGCAGGATCTTATTGAAATAAACGAGCAATCCGTTTGCAAAAACAGTCTGGATGCGTACATTTATGACTGGCGGGATGGACAAAAATGGATCGCTAGGGATTGGATTAAAGCATCTATTCAAGACCTCTATACCACAGCTGCGGAACATGGATTTGATTCTTTTTTTTCGCCCTTACATGAGGTGTTAGAGGATGGGAATACGGCCATGCGTTGGATAAAAAAATACCATGAAGGGGTTACCATCCGAAACATTATTCAACACGATATTTTAGAAATGAATCGTGTGGAACGAGAGCATTATTCATGTTGTCACGATTAAAGGAAAAAGTATGGAAAAATGTGATGTTTTAGTTATTGGGGCAGGCAGTGCTGGAGTACGGTTTTCTCGCTTAGCCGCTGAAGCCGGTAAAAACGTGGTGGTTGCAGATTCAGGGCCCTTGGGTGGAACTTGTGTAAATGTGGGGTGTGTTCCTAAAAAGTTATTTTCTTATGCCTCCCATATCGAACAAGATATAAAAGATGCCCATGGTTATGGTTGGAACATTTCTTCCGCCACCTTCGATTGGCAAACTCTTAGGGAAAATAAGAGCCAAGAAATCTCTCGGCTAAATGGAATCTACCGCTCCTTGTTAGAAAAAAGTGGCGTTACCCTTATCCAAGGACAAGCCCGGTTTATAGATAACCATACCCTAGAAATTAACGATATCCTATATCAACCCAAGCATATTGTGATTGCTACCGGCGGACGTCCCCGGCGTCCAAACATCCCCGGAGCCGAACTGGGTTATATCTCTGACGATTTGTTTAGCTTGCATAGCTTGCCCTCTAATGCCCTTGTTATCGGCGGTGGATATATCGCCGTTGAGTTTGCGGGAATACTGCAAGGTTTGGGGAGCGTTACAGCATTGCTATATCGAGGACCTTTGTTCATGCGAGGGTTTGACAGGGTACTAAGGGAAGCCTTGGCAGAAGAGATGCAACAACACGGAATCAAACTGTCGTTTAACACTGACCTCACCAAAATAGAGAAAACCGAAACCGGCTTAATAGCTCATACGACATTGGGCACTTCCCTAGAAACAGATGCGGTCTTTTTTGCGATCGGTAGAAACCCTAACACCGAGCATTTAGGTTTAGAACACACCGATGTTAAACAAAACCAGCAGGGAGCTATTCAGGTGGATTCTTTTTCTAGAACCTCTGTACCCCACATCTTTGCATTGGGAGATGTAACAAACCGAATGAACCTGACCCCGGTGGCGATTCATGAAGCCATGTGTCTCATCCAAACCCTTTACCATGACACGCCCAAAGTACCGGATTATAGCAACGTTGCTACCGCGGTGTTTTCCCAACCCCCTATTGCTACCGTTGGCTTGACTACCGAACAAGCCCTAGAAAAAGGAATCAATATAGATACGTATACCACGCGATTTCGCCCTCTAAAAAACACCCTTTCTGAAAACCCAGAAAAAACCAGCATACGCTTAATTGTAGAATCAACTACAGATCGGATTATCGGGCTACACATGATCGGTGTCGACGCCCCGGAAATTATGCAAGGGTTTGCTGCTGCGATTAAATGTGGCATTACTAAATCTCAATTAGATCAGGTTATCGGGATCCACCCTACCACGGCCGAAGAAATCGTAACCCTAAGAAATAAAGATACTGATGAGTAACAAATACACCCTTTATATGGGCAAGAGTTGCCCTTTTTGCATCCGTGTTGTAGACGCCTTAGCATCTATGAATCTACCTACCATCCCCATTAAAGATGTGTGGAAAGATCCAGAGGCACTAAAGGAACTGGTCGAGGCAACCGGAAGGCGCCAAGTGCCTTGCCTCCGAATAGCTACAGATGGAAATGTCACTTGGCTTTTTGAATCCTTAGATATTATCGACTACCTCCGAAAAAATGCTTAATCCAAGCTTGTTATCTTACGGGTAATCAAGTTCATTTAATCGCTTGACAAGCCCTTTTTTTAAATGATACAAATCCCGCTCGATTTAATAGAGATTAAAAATGAAAATACCTGGAATACAAGCTGGTAGCAGCTCTTTGGATGCTCAGCAAACACAACTCTTCAATCAATTGGTAGAGAGCTTACAACCCTCTCAGGCCATATGGATTAGTGGCTATTTAGCTGGCGTAAGTAATGCACAATTATCTGGCACCCTTACGCCTTCCACACCTGCACCATCAGGAACAGGGTCACTCACGATTTTATATGGTTCCCAAACGGGCAACAGCGAAGGTATTGCAAAAGAAGCTGCCAAAAAAGCAGCAGAAAAGGGACTTCAGGTTGTTCTGAAAAGTATGGGAGATTATAAAACCAAACAGATCGCTAAAGAAAAACATCTTATGGTTGTCATTAGCACCCATGGAGAAGGTGAACCTCCGGATGAAGCCATGGAATTATACGAATTTATCCAATCTAAAAAAGCACCAAAGATGACGGGAGCTCAGTTTGCCGTCTTAGGATTGGGTGATACAAGCTACGAACACTTCTGCCAAATGGGCGTTGATTTTGACAAACGCCTTGAAGAGCTAGGCGGAACGCGCATACTTGACAGGGTAGATTGTGATGTGGATTATGAAGAACAGGCTGAAACGTGGGTTGGTGATGCCATAACCTATTTCAGCAAAGAATTAGGTTCTTCAGCTACCCAAATGGTCACAGCCACTTCTTCTGTAGCAATGCCAGTGGCGGGAAAAACCTACTCAAAGAAAGCACCTTTTGTTGCGGAAGTTCTTGAAAAAGTACAATTAAATGGACGCGGCTCAAATAAAGAAACCTACCATATTGCCTTATCCCTAGAAGGATCGGGCATCGTTTATCAGCCCGGAGATGCCCTAGGTGTTATACCCCAAAACGACCCTCTTTATGTTGATGAACTTATCAAAGCCGGTGGATTTGACAACAGTATAAAAGATCGTTTGCTTAGCGAACTTGAAATCACGACCATTACCCGACCTGTCATCAAGACTTACGCAGAGAAAAGTGGAGACAAATCCCTGCTAACTCTTGTAGAGGATAAAGACCAACTAAACGAGTACCTTGACGGGCGTGAACTCATAGATCTTTTGCAAGATTATCCTATAAAAGGCCTCACAGGAGAAGCTTTTTGTGACATGTTGAGAAAACTGCCCCCTCGTTTATACTCTATTGCCTCCAGCTTAGAGGCAAATCCCGAAGAGGTTCACCTAACCGTAGGTGTAACCCGATACGAGACCCATGGTCGAAAACGAAGCGGGGTCTGCTCTTGTCATTTTGCTGACCGTCTGAATGAAGGAGACAAGGTTCCCGTTTATGTGCAACCCAATACGCACTTCCGTCTCCCTGACAACCCAGATGCTGCAGTGATCATGATTGGCCCTGGCACCGGCATTGCCCCCTTTCGTGCTTTTGTGGAACAACGCGATGAATCAGGTGCGGGAGGTAAAAACTGGTTGTTCTTTGGTGATCAGCATTTTACCACTGATTTTTTATACCAAGTAGAGTGGCAACGTTTCTTAAAAGATGGTAGCCTCACTCGCATGGACGTTGCTTTTTCCCGCGACCAAGATGAAAAAATTTATGTTCAAGATCGCATGTTAGAACATGGAAAAGACCTTTACAAATGGCTCGAGGAAGGAGCCCATCTCTACGTTTGTGGTGATGAAAGCAAGATGGCGCCGGACGTTCATGCTGCTTTATTAAATATCATCCAGGAGCATGGAAATAAATCCTCCGAAGAGGCAGAAGCCTATCTCAAAAAAATGCAAAAAGAGCACCGTTATCAACGAGACGTTTATTAATGTAACCCCCTACCCTATACTGACTATGAGCGAACCCCCAAAAGAACACAATGGCGTAGAGCGCATTAAATACAACAGTAATTTTTTGCGTGGCACTATCGAAGAAGGTCTTGCAGACCCCATTACCGGCGCTATCGCTGAAGATGACACCCAGCTCACCAAATTTCACGGTAGTTATATGCAGGACGACCGGGACCTTCGTAACGAACGGCGTAAACAGAAATTAGAACCCTTGTACTCATTCATGATTCGGGTACGCTTACCCGGAGGTATCTGTACACCTCAACAATGGCTCGCCATGGATGAAATAGCCACCACGTATGCCAATAGTACCCTAAAACTCACCACGCGCCAAACCTTTCAGTTTCATGGGGTACTAAAACGAAACATGAAAAAAACCATGCAAGCTATGGATGCCGCACTCGTTGATTCCATAGCGGCCTGTGGAGATGTAAACCGAAACGTATTGTGCAACCCCAACCCAAAATCTTCCCCTGTTCATCAAGAAGTGTACGAAATTTCCAAGGGAATTAGCGAACACTTGTTACCCAAATCCCAAGCTTATCATGAAATCTGGTTAAATAAAGAACGGGTAGCTGGAGGAGAACCCGAACGTGAGCCCATCTATGGAGATGTATATCTTCCACGAAAATTTAAAATTGCCGTCGCCATTCCTCCCAGCAATGACGTGGATATCTTCACCAATGACTTAGGCTTTATCGCCATACATGAAAAAGATACCTTAATTGGATTTAACGTTTCAGTTGGAGGAGGTATGGGCATGACCCATGGGATGCCCGAAACCTATCCACGTTTAGCAGATGTCATTGGGTTCTGCCCCAAAGAAAAAGTAAACCAGGTAGCGGAAGAAGTCGTAAAAATTCAACGCGATTTTGGCGACCGAACGAATCGTAAACATGCTCGTTTTAAATATACCATTGATGACCGAGGTATCGATTGGTTTAAAGAAGAATTAAACCAACGTCTTGGGTGGGATTTAGAACCTGCTAGAGAATATACGTTTACCACCCTGGGCGATGATTTTGGCTGGCATCAAAATGTAGACGGTACTTGGCACTGCACCTTATTTATTCAAGGTGGACGCGTCAAAGACACTCAAGATTATCCGATGATGAGCGGACTTCGCGAACTGGCAAGCAACCTGCCCCAAGGTGCCGATTTTCGCATCACCGCCAATCAGAACTTAATGATTGCTGGCATACCTGACCAAGAAAAAAAGGCTGTTGAAACCTTACTAAAAAAATATGGGATGGCGAATTCTCATCATCAGTCAGGCTTGCGCTTAAATTCCATTGCCTGTGTAGCTCTTCCCACCTGTGGTTTAGCCATGGCAGAAGCTGAAACCTACCTACCCTCATTGTTAACCAAAATCGAAGCCATGTTGGAAAAAGTAGGGCTAAAAGATGAGCCCATTACCATTCGTATGACAGGTTGTCCCAATGGATGTGCTCGTCCTTACAACGCAGAGATTGCTTTTGTGGGAAAATCACCAGGTTACTACAATATGTACCTTGGCGCCTCTTTTACAGGAGATCGTCTCAACAAGTTATACAAAGAGCATGTCAATGAAGATCAAATACTCGAAGCTTTAGATACCCTTATAAAAGCTTTTGCAAAAGAACGAAAAGAAGGCGAACACTTTGGCGATTTTGTCATCCGTAAAGGGTATGTAAAACCAACCCCAGAAGGCAAAGCGTTTCATGCCTAGTTCAAGCGGATCTTACTCTTAAAAAACTTGCCTTATCAAAAGTTATGAAACCTACCATAAAAGCGGTCATTTTTGATATGGATGGTTTGATGCTGGATACCGAGCGTATTGCGTTTACGGCCTGGGAACGAGTGGAAGAAGAAACAGGAATCCAGATCCCCAAAGCCGCTCAATTGGATATGGTGGGACGAAGCATGCAAGATATTGAAAAAGTTTTAGAAACCCACCTGCCCGAACACAATCCAAAGGAAATCCTTGCCCATTCTAATAAACATTATCAGTCTCTTTTATCCCAAGGTCCCCGTCTTAAACCCGGACTCTTAGAATTGCTTGATTTTCTAGAAGAACGAGACATCCCCAAATCCGTTGCTACGAGTAGCATGTTGAACAATGCTGAACACAAGCTTGAAAAAGCTGGTATACGCCATCGGTTTTACGACTTGGTTACTTCTGATCAAGTACCCCAAGGCAAACCGGCTCCAGATATTTACGAAGAGGCCGTGATTCGCTTGGCACTCCCCCCAGATCAATGCCTTGCATTAGAAGACTCCATACCTGGATTGCATGCCGCTCTTGGTGCTGGAACCCGTGTGATTTGGATACCAGAGCCCCACGTGGAACGTGCTCAAGCGCCTCCTGTGTTTGCCCAATGCAAAGATCTAAACGAAATTTATGCGAGGTGGGATGAACTAAGCTGGTAAATATACATAACCGGTTTTTCCTTAACCCGTTTCAATCGCACCAAGTCTCTTTAAAAGTCCGGTTTTTTTTAAAGGGTTAAGGTTTTGTAAAAAATTTAATTAAACCGCTTTACTTATACGTTTAGCAAGACTAATATATATCCATTACAAACAACAAAAGAACCAATCACAGGAGTTATTCAGGATGAGTAATCAAATTAAGTCTATAATCTTTGGGGCATTCGCCTTTGCAGCAGCTTTTTCGACCCTAGCGCAAAGTGTATATGTTTCTCGATTCTGGCATAACCACCAACCCATTTATTGGCCCGAGTGGAATAGTGGGGCAGCCCAAGACCAACGTGTTCAATATGCAAAGGATTCTGTAGATAAATGGGGTCAAACTTACCCGGGATCCTCTGAATTACATCCATGTAATATCTTGGTGGGCGGTTATCCATGTGGTTCTGGTGATTCTATTTTCGATAAAGGAGATCGTGTTGCCGCGTATCAATATGCCGCCAAAAATTCTTTGGAAATGATCAGCAGTGATGCTGGTTTTGCCATGAGTTATTCTGGTTCTTTAATTGATAACGTTCGTAGCTTGGGAAATGCTAATTCCTACGGTTATGGTCCAGGTTGGAACAATGCATTCACCCAAGCAAGAAATTGGCAAACGACTTCTGGCGGTGCCTCAAGGTTAGATATGACCGGATTTACCTACCACCACTCTCTCGCTGCAGTGTTGCCCAAAGAAGTCTTGCGCAAAGAAATCCAACTATTTAAAGAGGCATGGCGTCGAGCTTGGGGTGGTCAAATTGATCACAGCGATCATTCCAAAGGTTTTTTCCCCACAGAAATGGCCTTTTCTCCTGAGATGTTGGATGTTGTGGTAGATGAGGGATACGAATGGATTACCGTTGCAAGTCATCACATTTCTAGAACCTCACCTTCTTATCTTGATCAAACAGGTCATGGTGCAAACTTTAGCGGTATTTGTATAAGCCCACCTAACAAAGCAGATTTAACCGGTCCCGTTCTAAATGGACACTGGTGGTACCTTGAACCCAATCCTTGTAACGCGTCCTGGAATGTTTCACCTTATGCTTTTCAGTTGCACTGGACAAAATATGTAGATCCTGAAACTGGCACCGAAAAGAAAATCATTACGGTTCCTTCGGATGATGCTCAAAGTTATGTTGCTGGATATAGCGGAGCACAAGAGGGATTGATTGATACCCATATAGCTCCCTACGCTGATCCTAATAAACCCTCTTTTGTCATGCCTGCCACGGATGGAGATAATGCTTGGGGGGGTGGGTCTAGTTCGTATTTCGAAAGCACCCCAGCGTTTTTTGGTGCTTGCCAAAGTCGTGGTTATGGGCTGACAAGCCCCCAAGATTTTGTTAACAATTTCACTCCACCGGCAAGTGACGTGATTGATGTTGAGCCTGGCGCGTGGATGTTCCCTGAAGGCGGTTATGGTTCACCTTATTTCTTGAAATGGATTGAGCCTCCATTGGATATTCAAAACTATGCAGATAATTACCCAAACACCAAAGTAGATTTTGAAAATGCAGACGCTGTAAATATGAAATTCTGGATTTGGGGACCGATTATGGCTGGCGCAAACTGGTGCGAAACAGCAGAACAAATTACCGAAGATCAAGGCGGCTCTGTTCAGTCATGGAAAATTGCTTACCCGTATGATTGGGATGGCACATGGAACGCACCTAACGACGTGGAGTTAGCTTGGCATATTTTCTTAGCAGGATTTGATTCTGGTTTCGGATATTATGGTGGCGTAGGTAATGACGATGAAGTTAAAACTGCGTTGGCAACTCGAAGAGCCCAAGAAAAATTAGATGGGTTTTTACAAGCCAACATCAATGAAGATCGCACCCCCCCGACGGTATTCCGTCCTCAACGGTTCCCTTGGAACCCTGGTGGGCATACGTTTGGTTGGTTTAACCCTACCCCTACCGATGGAAATTTTCTTAAGGAAATGCCCTCTGATTTTTATGTATGGAGCTTGGTATACGACCTCTCTGGCATCGCTTCTATTGATGTTAAAATCCGTATAGATAACGATGGTTTTAACCCAGTCGATAATAATGAGAACGACACCTATGCTGGTGGCCCTGGCGTTGGCAGTTGGACAACCATTCCTATGACCACTCGCCCCTTGCTCAATGACAGCGCTCAAATGAATGCTCTGGCAAATAACAGTCAGATCAATTATTTTATCATGCCTATGGAAAATGCAGATCTGGCGTATGCTAAGATTGATTGTGTTCGTGGGGCTTTGGTAGACTACTATATTGAAGCGGTAGACACTAAGGGCAATGTTCATAAATCAGATATCTTCCATGTTTATGTTGAGGACGATGGAACCCCTGCAGCCAACGATTGTGGCGGAACAGGTTCTTCCGTAATTCTTAACCCAGTAAACCCCAGCAATTGTGATGGAAGCACATTAGAAGTAGGCTATGTGCCTAATGATGGTCCTTTAAGTAATGCGGTATCCATTACCATTAGTTATGAATTTGATGACTCAGGTATCTGGAACGATGTGGTCATGACAGATAATGCAGGAACGTGGGAACATACCATTAGCATTACGACAGGTGTTAGCAAAATTGAATTTGCCTTTAACGATGGTGGTACTGTATGGGACAACAACGATGCAGCCAATTGGACTGTCAATGTTACCCCCTGCCCCATTGACTCAACCGCATCAATTGATCCCGCAAACCCAGAAGGATGTATACCAGTTACCATAACTTACGATCCTGGAACGGGACCTCTAGCAGATGATAACCCAGTATGGATTCATATGGGTATCAACGGTTGGGATGATGTAGAAGCACACCCCATGACTCAAGCAGGTGGGGTTTGGGAATATGTACACACAAATGCACCAGGGACAGAAATCATAAATGCAGTGTTTAGAAATGCTTCTGAAACCGAGTGGGACAACAACAATTTCCTCAATTGGAATTGGGATGTAATAGGTTGTGCAGCACCAAGTAATTTTAACCCCTCGGCCTGTGCTATTGAGGCAACCCCCGCGCTATCATCAGATCCAGTTGATCAGAATGATATTGGTGACAACTTTGACCTTAACCAATCTGGGGGCGGTGCTCCTACGACAGATCAAAATGGTTTTGGAAATTTAGGTACCGTTTTTGTAAACTATGATGACACGTACCTTTATCTAGGTGGATATGGCGCGGATATGTCAGGCAATAATAATGCTATGGCTGTTTTCGTTGGTTTAGATACCTTAACAGATGATGTGAATAATTTATGGAACCTATCTGGGAAACCCTATGGGTTAGATGATCTTCACAACATTGAATTTACCCAACCTATGGATATTGCAATTTTGTTAGGCGATGAATGGGGTGATGGTCAATTCCCTGATTTTGACTTCGTTTTAGGGACCAATAATTACAACCTAGGTCAAGGCGTTTACACCCTAGGAGGTAGCACGTTTGGTGACGTAATTGGCATGACCCTATCTCAATTTGATGGAACTTCAACCAATGCTGTAACCAGCACAGATGATGATGGTAACCGCACCATGGAACGTTGGGAAGTTAAAATCCCCTTCTCTAGCTTGAATGCCAGCAATATTCACTCTGTTAGCAATATGTACCTATGTGGTGTACTCTTAAGTAATGCCGGTACCCCTCCTGATCGCTACTTATCCGGTAATTTCATCGCTCAAGAAGGTGGATCAAATAACGGGGTAGACGAATGGAATAATTTTGGCATGAGTTTTGTTACCTTAGAACCCTATGAAGTTTGTTTGCCTCATATGGACGGTGATAATGACGGACTCATGAATAAGTGGGAGCTTGACTATTATGGTCATCCAGCCATCGCAGTTCCAACAGATGATACGGATGGTGATGGACATAATAACATGGAAGAGCAGGCTCTTAAGAGCAATCCGCATGATACCGATTCAGCACTTATCATAACTCAAGCGAGCTCTCCTTCTTCTTACGATGTGACGTGGAAAACGTTTGGTGGGGTAAGTTACATTATTCAGTATAATGAAAGCAAAACAATGGATCCAAATGCATGGCAAGATCTTATAACAATTGTAGAAGATGATGTAGCTGATGGCATGGAAGATACAGAAAACTTTGTTGATGATTTCTCCACTTCAGGTCAACCCACAGATAACCGTATCTACCGAATTAAAGTAGAATATATTCAGTAGTATCTGTTTTAAACAACAAAATCAAAAGCCACTGTAATATACAGTGGCTTTTTTTTTCTCGTAAATGGTGATACTTAGGGTATCAAGCACGTAATGAATGTACTTATAAGAAATTATACCGATACTGACTTTAAACCCTTATGGCAAGAACTAGAAACAAACACGCCTTACGGTTATTATCACCATCCCATTAAAAAATCAATCTATTCATGTTTATTTAACCTTAATATTGATGTCTTAATGGTTGTTTTGGATGATTTCCCAACACGATTTTTAGAGGACATTAAAGTCGCTCAATCCATACCGGGATCCATCAGTATTGTTTTTCTTTGTACTTCCTCTATCGTGGAAAAGCTGGATGAGGACACGACGCTACTTGACAATTATTATTGCCCTTTTCCTCCATCTTTGGAAACGCTTTCTTCAATTCTAAAAACAGTTTCTATCAATCGTTTTAAAAACAAAGTAGCGACAGAAAAACATCTGGAGAATCAACGTTTGTTGACCCGGTTAAAGGCGATCATAGAACACTCACCAGAGATCATTTCCTACAAAGAAGCGGGAAATGCTCACCCTGAGTATATCAACAAGTCTGGTCTTCAATTTCTAGGTATTTCTCCGAAAGAGTCCTTAACCAACTATGCTACAGCAGCCTTTCACCCTCCTTGGGTACAGACCTTATTGAAAAGAGATGCTGACCCCATAGCTAAAGAAAAAGGTTTCTGGCGAGGTGAAACGGCACTACTGGACAAAGATGGAAATGAAGTGCCTATGTTTCAACTCATTTTAACTATTTATGAAGAAGAAACTCAAAAACTAATTTATGCCACCATTCTTAAAGACCTTAGTAGTATCCGAAAGATTGAAGAAGTACAAAACCGCTTGATGAGTATCATTGAAGCATCCCCAAACCTAGTCGCTTATACTGATTCAGATTTGATATTTAAATATATCAATCCGGCAGGAAAAGAACTCCTAGGATATAAACCGGATCAACAAATTAACCAGATATTTTTGGCTGACATACACCCTGAAAAAATCATCAATACAACATTACAACAAGCCATATTGTTGTCTCAATTTAAAGGGTTATGGAAAGGTGAATCTATCGTTCAAAAAACAACAGGAGAAGAGATCCCAGTAGAACAAATTGTTATTTATTTAAAAAACCCCAAAGGCGAGCATTACTTTGCGGTTATTATGAGTGACCTTAGAGATATAAAATCAACGCAATTAAAACTGAAAGAGCTGAATGAATCGCTAGAGAACCAAGTAATTGAACGCACCCAAAAGCTGGAAAAAGCCAATCAAGAGCTTCAACAGTTTGCGTATATGGTTTCCCACGATTTGAAAGCGCCACTTCGTGGCATCAACCAGCTTTCTGAATGGATTATCGAGGACCATCACGAAGAACTGAACGAAAGTGGAAAGCAACAATTGGCGTTATTACAAAACAGGGTTGCTAAAATGAATGAACTGCTAGATGGTATACTTACCTACTCCCGTTTAGGTTCTACTCATATAGATCGTATACCAACGGATCTTAATGAGATCATTTTCCAAACCATAGAGACGTTAAACCCGCCTTCTTCTATCCAGTTGCACGTGATGCCTGATTTTCCCATTTTAAATAAAGATCCTATTCGATTAAAACAAGTTTTTCAAAATTTGCTGGATAATGCCATAAGACATGTTTCTCCAGAAACAGGTGAGGTCTTTATCAGACACCAGCGCAAACCGGATGGTTGGGAAGTGTCCATTGAAGATAATGGTCCTGGTATTGATGAAAAATATCATGAAAAAATATTCAAAATCTTTCATTCATTATCAGATGACCATACTGGTATCGGTCTATCGATTATCAAACGTATCGTTGAACAAGATGGGGGTCGTGTTTGGGTTAAATCCGAAGTTGGGAAAGGAGCTACATTCTACATCTATTGGCCGGATGAATTACCCGATGACCATTTATACTAATCCATTTGAATGGATCGAGTTAAAATATGGTCAACCACTGCAGTAGGCACCCATTTTCGAACGAAATAACCTAGGTGTGCTGGAAGGGTCACTTTGTATCTTTTTTTGGGGTTTCTAGCACTTAATGCATGTGCAATTTTTTTTGCTACAGCTTCCGGCGGTTGAGCAAAAATTTCTGGTCCTGGACTAGCACGATCTGAATCCATTTCTTTTTTATAAATACCACGGAAACGAGAATGCTTAAGTGCTTCCGAAGAAAATTCACTTATGGCTCTGGGACGAAACGCTGTTTTTATAGGCCCAGGCTCAATGATCGACACGTTTACTCCTGTATGAGCAAGTTCAATTCGTAAGGCATCAGAAAGGGCCTCGAGGGCAAATTTAGAAGCAGAATAAACCCCTAAGATCGGTAATGCTATTTGCCCCACTACAGAGCTCACGTTAACAATACGGCCTTCCCTTTTCTCGATGAAGGTAGGTATAAAAGCATTGGTTAATTGTTGAAGCCCAATTACATTGACCTCAAATTGCTTTCGCATGGTTTCTCTATCCAAGTCTTCCAGTGCACCTGGCTGTCCGTAACCGGCATTGTTGACCAATCCCGTCAGAGAGCCTTTACTTTTTTCTAAGACAAAAGCTGCTGCCTCCTCTACCGAAGCTTCATCCGTCATATCTAAGGCAACAGGTGTGGCTCCTATCACCTTTAGTTGATGTAAATCATCAGGTTTTCTGGCAGATGCAAACACCTCCCATCCCTTTTCTAATAAAAGTCTTGTGGTTGCGTACCCAATGCCAGAAGAGCATCCGGTAATAAACACTGATTGTTTCATACGTAAACCTTTTTACCTGTAGCACCTATGAGGGGTGTAGCGTTTTGTTATCTTATACAAAGTAGGTTATTGTAGTTCTGAAATAAAAGCGTCCGCCTCAGTAATGGCTTTTTCCATTTCGATTACCAATGCTTCGACATCGGTCTCAATCTTCGTGAGCTCGTTTTTCAAGGAGGCAATGGCTTTTGCATTTAAATTGTGCTTTAAGAATAAAACTTGATCTCGCAAGGGCTTTAAAACGGGCTCCATTCTGTCCTCTGCTCGATGCATGGCCGCAATAAGATCTTCATATCGGGCTTCTGTTTCTTTGAGCCTTTTCTCACTTGAACGACGTAATTCTTTGTTAGAGTAATCCCCCAGTTCGCTTCGCCACTCCTTAAATAATGCTTTGGAAACGTGTTCTACAGCGTCAACCCGGTCATAAACGGCTTGGGCTTTTTGCTCACTTTTTACCAGCACCTTGTTTAGTGAGTTATATTTTTCTTCCAGTTCGCCGCCTTCAATTTCGACTACTGAGGTAAACGCCTCTAGTGCATTGCGAAACTGATCTTTAGCACCCTCTTGAGCGTCTCGAGCATCTTCAACACGATCGACCAAGATATCTCTTTTGTGAACGCCTACTTTCTCCATGGCTTTATAATACATGGTATTGCATGAACTAAACCCCATGCAAGTAATGAGACCGATGGTGAAGATGAACAATTTTGACATTTTCTCTTGTAGTTTCATAAAATACTGTGGAAACCAGATCTACGCAAAAAGCAATAAAAAAATGATATTGGAGTTATAAAATGAATAATAAATGGTGGATTATCGCAGTGACCCTAGGAGCTATGGGGCTTTACAGTTGTAACAAAGACAACTCTTACGAGACCTCAGATGATACAATGGGTGCAGTTACAAACAAAATAGCCGAATCTATAGCGGATCAACAGTTAGATGGTGCCAGTACTGAAACGGAAACCAAAATTGAAGAAACCATATCAGAAACTGAACAGGTCGTTGAGGAAACGACTGAAGATGTGACCCAAGCTAAAGAAGAAGTCGTGGAAGAAATTAAGGAAACATCTTCCCCTGAGGAACCCGTTGCACCAACATCAGAGGAGGACACGTCCCTAATTGAAAAAGCTAAAAACGGTACTGCAACCGTAGTAGAAAATACAAAAGAAGCGACTTCTAAAGCTGTAGATACAGCGAAAGATACGACCTCAAACGTGGTCGAAAAATCTAAAGAAGTAGCCTCTGGTGCAGTA
Organism: Cletocamptus dominicanus; assembly: GCA_028565815.1. Lineage (NCBI taxonomy): Eukaryota > Metazoa > Arthropoda > Copepoda > Harpacticoida > Cletodidae > Cletocamptus > Cletocamptus dominicanus. Next base: position 40,436 of record JAOXNT010138111.1, on the reverse strand, counting down.
GAAAAGACAAAAGAAGTTACCGAAAATGTCGTTAAACAGAGTAAAGAAGCCGGTAAAAAAATCATGGAAGAAGCCAAAAAAGTAGGTGAAACACTACAGGAAAACACTGGCGCTATTTCAGAGAAAGCAAATGAAGTGGTAGAAGATGCATCAAAATCCGTTCAAGCTGCGGGCGCTGCCATTGTTTCTTCAGCAAAAAAAGTAATCTCTGGCAATGAAGCAACTTCAACAAATGAAATGAATGATGTGAAAGATGGTTTAGAAACTACGGAAGCCATTGAAGAGGCATCATCTGAAGGGTCTGCAAATATAGAGGAAGAAGCAACCACAGAAACAACCTTGGAAGGTGAAGTGGATGATACCGTTGAACAGGCAACCAATGTCGCCAATGAAACCATGACAACGATGGATGACGCTAAAGAAGCAATGTTGACCACAAACACGAATAGTGAAGCCCAAACGACGGAAGAAAAAACAAATGGCTTGGTTAACTCCATTTTGAATGCGACGAAAAGTACCGTTAGTAACACTATTGAAACGGTATCAAAAAGTGTAAGTAACGCTGTAGAAACGATAACTGGATCAGCTACAACGAATGATACAGAAACAACTTCCGAATAAACCATCGCTCTTTCAGCTCAGCAAAACAGGGAGCATGAGCTCCCTGTTTTTTTATGGATAAGGTATCCAATACTTTTTTGTATACAATTTGCATTTTTCGTTTGATAAACAGAACCAAATCAATTTGAGGGCACATGATGCGAATTCACAAACCATATATAGAATCTTTGGGTATCTATGAACCAGGCAAACCGATAGAAGAAGTTGCCCGAGAAATAGGATTTCAAGATGTCGCTGAATTAATTAAATTGGCTTCCAATGAAAATCTTTTTGGTCCCTCAGCAAAAGCCATTGAGTCCATACAAAAGCATGCGTCAAAAATGCATCTGTATCCAGACGGAGGGGCATATTATTTACGCAAAGCGCTTGCGACACATTACGGTGTAAATCCAGACCAACTATTATTTGGGAATGGAAGTAACGAACTCATTGAGTTTTTAGGTCACGTTTTTCTTGAAAAAAATACGTCAATTGTGGTTTCTGAACACGCCTTTGTAATGTATCGTCTGATTGCTGCTCTTTTTGAAGCTGAAACCATTACCGTACCCGAAAAGAATTTTACCCACGATTTATCCGCCATGGCAGATGCGATTCGTGAAGACACCCGTATGGTATTTATCGCAAACCCAAACAACCCTACTGGCACTGCCGTGGCACCGAGTGACTTCGCGGCCTTTATGGACCGGGTACCAGAACAGGTATTGGTTGTACTAGATGAAGCTTATTTTGAATTACTTCCTGAAAAGCAAAAGCTTAAAGGCATTGAGTTTATCAACAAAGGAAAAAACATCATCCTGTTACGAACATTTTCAAAAGCGTACGGACTTGCTGGGTTGCGCATTGGGTATGCGATTGCAGCACCAACTTTAATCCGTTGGTTAGAAAAATTTAGGCAACCCTTTAATGTCAATGCGATGGCCCAACATGCCGCTTTAGCCGCATTAGATGATCAAGAACATGTAGAAATGTATCGAAAAGAGATGCAAGAGGGTGTTGCATTTTTTGCCCAAGCTTTTGACAAGTTGGGGATTCCTTTTGTACCTTCTTTTACCAATTTCATTCTGGTCAAGGTAGGTAAAGGAGGCGAAATTTTTAAAAAGTTGCAAGAGGAAGGTGTTATCGTTCGCCCTATGGCACCCTATGGGTTAGGTGAATATGTGCGCATTACCGTAGGCACAACAGCACAAAATGAAAAGGCTTTAAAGGCCTTAACAAAAGTGATGCAAGGTGCCACTTAGTTGGTTGTGGCCCCGGGTGTACCTTTTTTATTTTTCCAAAGTGTTTCCTGGGCACCTTCTTTTAGGTTGGTGTACCTTGCAAGGCAAAAAAGAAAATCGGATAACCGGTTTACATAAGCAAGTACGTCCGTACTTGGAGAGCCAACTTCAAAAAAGGCGATCAGTTCCCGCTCTGCTCTTCGGCATATCGATCTGGCTGCATGACCTTGAGCTCCCGCTAGACTACCCCCAGGAAGGATAAACTCCTCTAAAGGTCCAAGTTCTTGGTTAAAGAAGTCTATATGATTTTCTAAACGCTGGATCGTGTCGGGGATTATTCTGGGTGGGTAATCCGGAAGGCACAGTTCTCCACCTAGATCAAATAAGTCATGTTGAATTTCTTCGATCCATATTTTACCTTTTTCGAAGGTGATCGTGGCATGCATGATACCAAGTACAGAGCTTAATTCATCCAAGGTACCCAAGAGTACAATAAGAGGATGTGTTTTGGCAACCTCTTCACCGTTTGCCAGTCGTGTGGTACCTCGATCACCCGTTTTGGTATAGATTTTTGTTAAACGTTTAGGCATTAAAAAAAACGCTCCCCGCTGGGGAGAGCGTTGGTTTGTTTAATCATTTATTTCGCTGCTTCGTATAGAGATGCTACTTTATCCCAATTAACCACGTTCCAAAAGGCATTTATATAGTCTGGACGTCTATTTTGATAATTCAGGTAATACGCATGCTCCCAAACATCAAGTCCGAGTATAGGTGTTCCCCCGCAAGCATCAACGGCATCACCCATAAGTGGATTGTCTTGATTAGGAGTAGAACAAATACTTAGCCCACCTTCTTTAAGGCATAGCCAAGCCCATCCTGAACCAAAACGGGTAGCTGCTGCATTGGCAAAGGCCTCTTTGAACTGGTCAAAACCTCCAAAAGCCTTGTCTATAGCTTCTGAAAGTTCTCCAGAAGGGGCACCGCCACCCTGAGGAGCTAGTATTTGCCAGAACAACGTATGATTTGCATGACCACCACCATTGTTTCTAACTGCTCCCCTGATGGATTCAGGAACTTCACTTAAGTTTGAAATTAACTCCTCGATTGATTTAGTAGCAAGTTCTGTATGCCCTTCCAAGGCAGCGTTTAATTTAGCAACATAACCAGCATGGTGTTTACCATGATGAATTTCCATGGTTTTTGCATCAATATGTGGTTCTAATGCATCAAATGCATAAGGTAGTGTTGGTAATTCATGAGCCATCGTTTTATTCCTTTCGTTATTTGTTAAAATTAAGTTTTGTTAAGAAAATACCATAAAACCCAAGCATGTCAAAAAAACAAGCAAAAGTCTTAAGTTGTTGCAGTTTACAACTATTTTCTTTTATGTATGGTTAATATACTGCTATCAACATACATGACATGATGTTAAAGTCAAAAAAAACAACCGAATTCCAAGAGAGGGTTTACACGGCCTGCTGCAAGATCCCACCTGGGAATGTAACCACGTATAAATATCTAGCACAAGCCATAGATTGTCGTTCCAGTCAGGCTGTCGGGCAAGCTTTAAGAGTGAACCCCTACGCACCTGAAGTTCCCTGTCACCGAGTTATCCGCTCGGACTTAACCTGTGGGGGCTACCTTGGAAGTACCGGAAAAAAGACCCTTGACCAAAAGAAAACGTTATTGCGTGCTGAGGGAGTTGAGTTTTCGGCATCGGGAAAACTGCAGGATACCCAAAAGGTATTCACCTACTTCACATAAAAATCATTAGACTGCAGCAGACTGCTGAAGAGGTTTAACCGATTTTCTATAGCTGGGTAACCAAAGGGTGAATGTACTCCCCTCGCCTTTTGTGCTTTCTAAGGTAACCCGACCTTTATGGGCATTCATCACGTGTTTAACAATAGCCAGCCCCAGACCTGTGCCACCCATATCTCTGCTACGTCCTTTATCAACACGATAAAAACGTTCAAATATGCGTGAATGATGCTCATCAGCTATTCCGGGGCCACTATCAATCACTTGAATTCCTAACTCTCCATTTTGCTCAATAACGTTAATTTTTACCGAGGCACCTTCGGGACTGTATTTTAATGCATTTTGCACCAAGTTTGAAATAGCGTGTTCTAGCAAGGATGGATTACATATGATTTCTACGGATTCTATGAGCTCATCAATGGCAAAAAGCTGCTTTTTCTTAGCTGCTTGCGACCTGAATTGTTGAACAACATTTTCAACAAGATGATTCACGGGTATCCAAGTAAGCTCTAATTCCTTTTGTTCATTTTCAATCCGTGAAAGGCTAAGTAGGTCGTCAACAATAGAATGAAGACGGTCTGCCTGTCGGAGAATTACGGAAAGAAACTTTTTCTGTGTTGCATCGTCTTCTGGCTTATGATCTAAAAGGGTTTCGGCATAACCTTTGATATTGGCAATAGGCGTTTTCAACTCATGAGATACATTGGCAACAAATTCACTGCGAATTTTTTCTAGACGATGCAGTTCTGTGGTATCTTTAAAAATAAGCAACAACCCCGATATATCATCATCCTCCTTCATAAGGGTGACGCTTACATGAATATTGAGCATTCGTCCTACATAGTCCTCAATCAGGAGTTCTTTGCTACCAGTATCCCCATGTTCTAGTGCTCTATTTACTAAATGATGTATTACAGGGTGTCGGGTTGTTTTTGAGAGTTCTCTTCCTTTAATTTGCTCTACGGTGGATCCAAATAACCTGGCAGAACGTTCATTGGTTTCCAATACAACGTGTTGTTTATTGATGACCAACATACCATCGCTAATGCTATGGAACAGGGTGTCTAGTTCGTGACGCTGGTTTTTGATGGTTTGAATATGGTCACTAATTTTTCGTGCCATATTATTCACTTCGTATACTAAATCTCGTAATTCCCAATGAACACCGCTATCGATTCGGTACTCAAGTTTGCCATCTGTAAAATGTTCAATTGACTTTTTGATTTCACGAATCGTTTCAACACGACGTTTAATCTTCGCATGGAGAACAATAATGAAAATGATAAGTCCCCAAAACAACAAAATATCAAAGGGAAACAGGTTTATGTTTTCGGCCAATCCACTTTTAAAAAGGAGGTAGCCTAAGACAAACCGCGCTATGCAAACAAAACTTATTACATATGCAGCTACAGTCCAAAAGAAGGGACCTTGAAAAATACGTTTTTTATTCATCACTCTTTAAAGCGATAACCAACGCCACGTACCGTTTCAATTAATGCAGCGTGGTCTCCCAATTTTTTTCTTAATCCGACAATTTGCACATCTACCGCTCGTTCTGTTACGGCATAGTCCTCTCCTCGAACCGCATCTACAATCTGTTGACGAGTAAATACCCAGCCGGGTCTACGACTCAAAAAAGCAAGCATTTGGAATTCGGTTGATGTTAAATCAACACTATGACCTGAGACCTTTACCAAATGGCGTTGGGGATCGACTTCTAATTCACCATATTTATAATAAACATCTTCTTCTTTCGTCTCTCTACCCCTTCTCCTCAATACGGCTTTTACGTGTGCGATGACCACTTTAGGACTAAAGGGTTTCGTTAAATAGTCATCTGCCCCCACCTCTAGCCCTACTACAATATCAGATTCATCATCTTTGGCCGTTAACATGACGATGAGGGTCTCTTGAGTTGTGGTGTCATTTTTTAAGATGCGACATATATCGAGCCCTCCTATACCCGGCAATAATAAATCAAGTAAGATCATGTCAGGCTTATGTTTTCTCGCCAATTCCATGCCTTTTTCTCCATCTGGAGCCGTAATCACTGAAAACCCTTCATTCTCAAGATGGAATGATAAAAGTTCCCTTATATCGTGTTCGTCTTCAATTACCAAAACCGTTTGTGACATGTGAACCTCTATTTTATGGTTTAACTTTACATGTTAATATAAACCGCTTCTGTGCATTCCACATTAGCGCCATGTTAGTATTGCATTAAACCTTATAGGTGAACCCAATATTGAATTATAATGGTGGCACATTCCCTGGGATAAACAACCGGAAAGTACGGCTGGTATTACCAAGGCTATCGGTTGCTCTATAATACAGGAATGAATCTCCTTCTGGGGTAAGTTCTAACGTACGCTGATAAGGGTTAAAGGTTGTTCCATCTAAACTATATTCAATGCCCGCTACCCCAGAGGAATCTTCAGCAAACAAGGACACCAATGAAACCATCCGACCTGAATCAGGATCATCTTTAGCCGTAAACATCGTGCGCACCTCTGGTGCGGTTCCATCAACCACAAAAACTTTTTCTAATGTGGTGCCAGCTACGGAATCCTCTCCAAATGCCGTACAGCGCACGGTATAAGTGCCGTCTTTTTCAATCACCAATTTATTCTGACGAGAAATACCTTTACTGTTGCCATTCACGTTAAATTCATATGCATTAACGCTGGAAGGTGTTGATCGAGGAGAAACGGCAACCAACATATCTGGGCGAATTCGAATGATATTGCCCTCGACAAGATGTCCTTCAGGCAATTCCCATTGAATTCGTAGATCACGTTGAACCGTAAACCGATAGATTTCTCCAGGAGTTCCTTTGATGCCATCCCTTCCCATCCCCAATACAGACCAATAATAAACACCTGGTTTGAGCACTGCAGTATTGTAGCTTGTTTTGGAAACAACCGCTTGCTCTACAATTTGTAATAATTGTGGATCCTTTGCGATTACAAGTTGATAGCTTCTGGCTTTGCGTTCGTCTTTCCATTTCAACCCTACTGTTTGGTCTACAGAAATAAAATCGGTTGAGAACCCTTCAGCTAACTTAATTTTCGGAGTAATGGAAAATACCGTACTCGCCCCAGATTGATTTACTTGAATACCCTGTCCTGCCTGAACCATTTCACGTTTATCACCAGAAGACATTTCAGTTAACCCTTCCATGACGGATAACTGAGTTCGTGCTGCACTTCGCTGTACTCTTAACTTGGTACCACGAATGGCAATGGCTGCTTCATCGGTTTGAAATTCAAAAGAAGAATCGGTTTCTTTTTGATCCTCTATTTCTCCTAAAATACTACCTAATAATACGCGTAATCGAGTAACTCGTTGATCATTTCTGCGGTCTCTTTGCAGGTTGTCTAACGCAATTTCTGAACCTGAATCTAACCGGATTATCGAACCATCTGGCAACTTAACATCTGCAGCGGAGAGGTTTCTTACGCGTATAAATGAGCCTTCAACAAGTTCTGTACCTGCCTCAATAGGTTGCCAAGATTTTTTCTTGTCTGTAGATTGCTCAACAACACCCCCTTTGCGAAGCAAAACAGCAGGGTCATTAATCCAAGCTTCGGTATTGGCAAATTGTATAGCCAACTCTGATTGAGCTATGGACACTCTGGACATGGCTATCGTGCGTTCGTATAGAGCTTGGGTTCGAGCTGTTACAGCCTGTTCCAACATAGCAGCAGCTCTATTGTAGTGTGCTTCAGCATAGGTGTCGGCACCTCGTTCCAATGCCTTACCTAATGCCGTTTTGGCTTTTTCAATTTCTTGGAGTGCACGGTCCCTCACTTTTCCTGGCAGAACAAGAGCAGTACCCGGTTCAAGGGGCTCTGGTCGTGCAACCCCATTGAAAGATAGAATTTCCATGAGGTTTTCTGAACCACCTAGAAACTTTTCGGCTATACTTTTGTAGGTATCTCCTTCCTGAACCGTATAGGTGAAGAAGGACTCCCCTTCTTCAATGCCATACAATTCTTCTGCATGAACATTTCCACAAAGTACATAAAAAGCCATTAACCCAATTAGCCTGTATACATTTCTCATAATAGATTATTATACAGAACGAAGGTTGATCTGTCCAATATTAATCGGTTAATTATTTTCATCTTGTATTTTTTGACAAGCTAGAACAAGTCGTGCACCATCATAAATTGGCTGCTTCGTTGTCCAACAACCTGTGAATAAATGAAAAAAAGAAACCCTATTGCAATACGGATCGAATACATTGGCATCATCATTTGCTACAAACTACTTCCCCTCATGAGTCGCAAGATGATTGTGTGGTTGGCAAAAAACGTTTCCATGCTCGCCCGTTTTTTTGCTAGGAAAGATATTCGCATCGCAAAAGAAAACATTCAGTTTGTTTTTGGAGACCGTGTATCTGCAAAGGAGCAACATGAGTATTTAAAAAAAGCCTTCTTTAACTACACCCTTATGTTCTTTGATTTATTTTGGTTCAGCAAAGATACTGAACAGAGAATTAATACGTATATTAAAAAAGATAGCCGTCTTTCGGTATTGGAGGATGATGTACCTACCCTTGCGCTTACCGGCCATTACGGGAATTGGGAGGTGTTAGGTCAGGCGGTAAACATATGGGGATTTCCGCTAAAAAGTATAGCAAAACCAATAAACAATCCTCTGGTAAATCGGTTTTTCATTCAGTTGCGTGAACAAAGTGGACAAAGCATCATCCCTACCAAGGGCGCTATGCGAGAGCTTTTTAGGCAAATGAGAAAACCAGGCTCCAAAGTGGCTATCCTTTTAGATCAAAATACGTTGCCAAAAGAAGGAGGTCTTTTTGTTCCTTTTTTTGGGCTGGAAGTTCCCGTATCTTCCGCACCAGCAGCCATTGTATACGCTACTCGTTGTCAAGTCGCTGTGGGATTCTGCACCCCAGACCCCAATGGCGTCTACACCGCTTTCACCACGAATGTCATCAAGCCAGAAGGCGAATGGGAAACCCTAGATAAGGAAACGTTTATTAAAAAAATGACGATGAAATTAACATCCGAAATTGAACAACAAATTCTTAGAGCCCCTGGCTACTGGTTATGGAGTTATAAACGTTGGAAATATATTCCAGAAGGTTCGTCTCGAGATGAGTACCTTTCCTATTCACGAAGGTTCAAACCCCACGAAAAAGCGTTATAACAAACGTAACCGTTGTTGCACAATTGCACGGTCTTCTGGATAGGTTATCCCAAACCAAGCATCATTCGTGGGCAAGATCTTAACCCGAACCTCATTATGCTTCATTAATTTATCTACGACAAACGGCAGATAACATTCCGCGGTTTCTACGCTTCCCTCTCCTTCAATAAATTGAACCATTGCCGCTTCAAGGTGTTTCATAAATTCTGGGCTAAATCCCCAACAATTCATAGAGGTAAATTCATCGCCATCCAAGAGCACCTCTTCTCCGTCTTCAAGCAGGCTGATAATTTCATCCCTTTTTTTGATGATATTGGGGTGCTCCTCAATATGCAAAAGCCAATCATCCTCGGTATAATCACAAATGCCTCGGGATACACTGCCGTAATCGGACAAGGTTTCTTTCAGGCGAAACCCGACCATAGCAAAAACATTTTGGGGAACTTCTGAAAGAAACTCTGCCAACCGTCTAAAACTTTCTCGCCCGTAATAATCATCAGCATTGATGACGGCAAAAGGTTCGTGGATGACGTTTCGGGCAACCCAAACGGCATGAGCGGTTCCCCAAGGTTTTTGCCTACCCTTTGGACAGGTATATCCTTCTGGTAAATCCGTGAGCTCTTGGTAGACATAGTGTACCTCAGCGTGGGCTTCGTAGTTGCTACCAACCTGTTTTCTGAATTGAGCTTCAAATTCTTTACGAATGACAAAAACAATTTTATTAAATCCAGCATCCAGCGCATCAAGAATGGAATAATCCATGAGGGTCTCATTATCCGGACCAAGTGCGTCAATCTGTTTTAGCCCACCATATCGTGACCCCATACCCGCGGCCATGATTAACAGGGAACGTGATTTACTATTCATAACCTGATGAATCGTGAGAGGTTTTTATTCGAAGAGAACGGCTAAATTGTATCACCTTTTCCTTTTCAGCTGTGGTTGCTGTGCGTTCTCCCGTAGCTTTTACAAAAACGGTTTGGTCAGGGAGGTATAGTACTACAGCAATGGTCGTCTCGTTAGCTTTTTCTGGCAAAAAGGATGTTAAATCAATCAATGCCGTTTTCCACCCCTCCGGGTGTTGAATTCCTGTTAAACTTTGAATATATTCTTGTAATGTTGTTGTAGGCACTTGATTTACACCCAGTTGACCTAACCAACGTTCCACATTAGAAGCAAGACTTCCTGCTTGGGCACCCAAAGAAATCAGCGTGATGGTTACGTTTTTGTCGGGTGATTCAAACGCGTTTAAACGCATTCCTGAGGCACCTAACTCGGACCAGGTTTCTGGTACATCATAGCTCAGCCCCTTGCTTGCATAAGGAGTGTTCATGCTAGGAGAAGTTGCAGGAGTGTCCTTAACTTCTGGTCCCGTTGTAGCAGGAGGCGTGTGTTGTTGTACATTGGTAACCTCCGTGTATTCATAAAAAGGATGTTCTTTTTTACCACAACCCATGCATATTGAAAACATAAAACAAGAGCATGATAAATAACCTGCAGTATAAATGCGTTTAAGATTGGAGCGCTTCTTCATCATAAGGTTAACAAAAAAATACCCCGTAAGAATACGGGGTAGGAGTAAAAAACAATTAACCGTCCCCTTTACGTTTAATCTTTATTTGGGTTGGACGCCGTGTTTTAATTTTAGTGACCGGTTTTTTGGGTTTTTCTTCGTCAGATGAAGATGTGTCTAAAACGAGTTTGGGTTTTTCTGATTTTTCCTCATCTTTTTCTGATGTGCCTTTTTCTGCTCCGGCTTTTTTAATCACCAAAGGTTTTTTCTTGGGTGCGGGTGGCGAGGCCTTCTTTTCTTTAGGGGGCACTTCTTCCACAGGCTCTTCTACATCTTCTACAATTTCTTTAAGAATCGTGTCATAGCCCTTGCCACCTTCAACAGCTTCTTCCACATTGTGCATCAACGTATCAGCCCCTGGAGCATTCGCATCGTCTACAACCAACACACTGGTACCAATGCGTATTTTATCACCCGGTTTAATTTTTGACATTTCTACACGCTCATTATTTAAAAACGTCCCATTTTTTGATTGGAGGTCTTTTACATAGTACTCGCCATCCCACAAACGTATGCCTGCATGCATCCTTGACGCACGTTCATCAAATAAAACAATGTCCGCGTCAGGACTACGACCAATCGTTAATGCCTTTTCACTTAGATCCAGCATCGCTGGTTCACCGTCTCGGTTGTGGTATTTTATCCTCATACTACTCATAATCTACCTTACTTTATTTGCCCCTGTTAAAACCGTCTTTGAATACAAGACGGTTATTATTACACTTTTTTAGTATCAACCAATGAACGAAAATAATCAAGCGTTAAAAGCAAGCCTTCTTCTAGATTTTTTTCAGGTGACCAACCCAATTTTTCTTGAGCACGATCGATAACGGGCCTGCGAATTTTGGGGTCATCTTCAGGTAATGGCTTATATTCAATGGTTGAAGTACTATTACTTAAAGAGATAATCTTCTTCGCAAATTCGTGTACCGTCATTTCTGTCGGGTTTCCTATATTTACGGGTAAAGAACACTCGCTCTCCATGAGCAAATGGATACCACAAATCAGATCGGATACATAACAAAAACTACGGGTTTGAGAACCATCTCCAAAAACACTTAAAGGCAACCCTTTGAGTGCTTGAACGCAAAAAGCAGGAACGACTCGACCATCGTTAGGTCGCATTCGCGGACCATAGGTATTAAAAATGCGCACAATGCGGGTTTCTAAGCCTTTGTGTCGTTGATATGCCATCGTTACCGCTTCCGCATACCTTTTCGCTTCGTCATAGACACTACGGGGCCCTATGGAATTCACATTGCCCCAATAGGTTTCTGGTTGGGGATGTATTTCAGGATCACCATAAACTTCCGATGTAGAAGCCAATAAAAAGCGAGCCTTTTTCTCTAATGAAAATTCCAACACATGATGGGTCCCGTAAGAACCTACTTTTAAGGTCTCAAAAGGTAACTCCAAATAGTCCATGGGACTCGCTGGAGAAGCCATGTTGTATACATAGTCAACAGGGTCAGGAAAGGTTAGGGTTTTTTGGGTGATATCATGTTCGATAAATTCAAACTGAGACGTCTTGGCTAAATGTGAAATATTATCGGTATTTCCTGTGATCAGATTGTCGACCGCAATGACTTTATGACCATGGTGAAGTAAACGATCAACCAAGTGAGATCCCAGAAATCCGGCTCCGCCTGTAACTAATGTAGTTTTCTGTGTAGTCGTCATGAATTGACTGACGCTTCAAACAGGCAAAAAGGAGTATAGCAAGTGTATTTTCAGGAAGAATGCAAAGAGGCTATGCCTTTGAGTTCTTCGCTTCGAATGATTTGTGGATAAAACTCTTGAATGAAGTCGATTACGACTTGTTCAAAGTCTCCATTAAACTCATTACAAATGCCCGAAACAGAAATATAGGACCATCTATGTGAAACACTGCGGAAAATTCGATCGGTAGCCATCCAAAGCATACGTTCATAATGAGACGCCGTCTCTCGGTCTTTTCCTGTAAACCAGTACGCATAAAAGGTAGAGATTCTAAAGGCTTGATCACCATGACCAATTTCACGATCCAAAACTAAAATTTTAACCGGCAAGGGTTCACGCCCTTCAATAGGGACTTGAACAACATATGAGTTGGTGATGGTAGACCCTTGTCCAGGCAAACAAAGTTCCGGCCGGTGTATACTTACCCGCTCTTTGCCTGACATGACAATGGCGGCCACGAGTTGTTGTTTAAGTTCGTTTTGATATTTCTTTTTAACGATAAAAGTATCTTTGGGAAGCACCCCTATTTCACCTCGAGCGGCATGCTTCAACTCCCCGCCACAAGCAGGGCAAGTATTAATATCCGTGAGCTCTGATACCGTATAGTCTCGCAAACATCCACTTTGCTGGCAAAATCTTAGGGTACTCCCCTCCCAAGAGCTTCCTACTTTAGAGGGCAATTCCTTAAGCACTCCAGCTTCATCGCTAATGGTCGTATCAACCGTATACGCGATCGCAAGAGCGGTAAGCGACATTAATCCAATTACGATGAAGTGGGGGAGGTATTTACGTGTTTCCATGTTGCTATTTTTGCTTTAATATCCGTAGTTAATAGGTTCCCGATGGCGACCATAAGACCAACGGCAACGGCGAAGACAATGAACGTGGAAAAGTCATGATACACTTCAGCATTGTTTGACCCCATGAGCTCATGGACAACCGCAATAGACGTTATCCTAACCGTATTACCGATAATCGCTAGAGGTATTGCCGAAATAAACAAAATACATTTTTTAACAAAGGTAGGCATCATTAAATAGCCGTAAACCGCTGTCAGGGCTGTTAAAGCCAAAAGAGACCGTAACCCGCTACAAGCATCTTCGACCCCCAATGTTGTGCCATCAGGAAACACCAAAATATTACCTTCGCGAAACATTTCTATACCAATCCCCTGAACCAACCCCGTTGCCCAAGATGCTGACATCATCTTTAACGGATTTGTCAAACCCTCGAGAAAATGTAGGGGCAGACAAAAAATCAGATAAAAACAAGGGAACATAATCAACTTCCCCACCTTCCATCCAAATAAAAACGTCGGTAACGCCCACAAAGCAATGATAAAAGCCGCACCAGAAAGCCTAGGATGCTGCGCTTTAACCCCTACGTAATGAAAAAACAACGCCAAAAAGAAAAGAGCAAGTGCTGGGTAAAAAACCTTCTTTGCCACACGCATGAGTTGTGTTCTATTTATGTATAATAAAAACACCGAGATAAATGGAACAATTTTTCCATGCGAATAAAGCGCCTCTCCATCCGTGGCCCAACGGCGAACAACCCACATAAAAATGGAGCGACTGTATATCCTAGTGTCGGTTGTATTTCCCATTAAATGCCATAAAACAAAACCAAGGGTGATAATAACCGCATACAGGAATATGCTTACCAGTTGGTCTTTTTCAACGGTTGCCAGTTTAAATTTTTCATTCAAAATCTGGTTTTCTAACGTATGCTCCATGTGCCTAAAATAAGCCGACACATTTTCAATGTCAAACCAGCTGATTATAAATTTTTCTTGCTAAACAACGCCATACCGCATATCCCAACAGATTACATTGAATCAAAACTAATACACACATGAGCATAAACATAGGCATCATAGGTGCAGGTCCTACAGGTCTTGGGGCAGCATGGCGATTACAAGAACAAGGTCACGAGACCTTTCTAATGGTTGATAAAAATCCATTTTTTGGCGGACTAGCCACATCGTTCCATGATGAAAAAGGGTTCACTTGGGATTTTGCCGTTCATGTTGCCCACTCCCACTATCACTATTTTGACAAGCTCATGGACACCTTGTTGCCCGATGGATTTTACGAACACATTCGAATGTCTTGGGTTTGGGAATATAACCGTTTCATCCCCTATCCTTTTCAAAACAACATTCATCGACTACCCAAACCATACCTTTGGGACTGCGTACAAGGGCTTCTTGAACTCAAAAATCAACCATCACCAAAAGATAAACATCATTTCAAAGACTGGATTTTATCGATCTTTGGCGAAGGTATTGGCCGCCATTTCCTCCTCCCCTATAATGAAAAAATTTGGACCGTACCCACGGAAAAAATGGGATACCAATGGACTGGGGAACGAGTACCCCAAGTGGATTTCGAACGGGTAATAAAAAACATCATCTATAACCAAGACGATGTAGGATGGGGACCTAATGCGACCTTCTATTTCCCCAAAAAAGGGGGCACTGGTGCAATATGGAATGCCATGGGAAATCGCATCTCAAAAGACAAGGTCAAACTTAACACCTGCCTTGACCATATAGATACAAACACCCAACAGCTACACTTCAATCAAGGATCCCCCTATACGTATGACAAGCTAATCTCTACCATGCCCCTACCCCGCTTGGCACGACTCCTTAACGATAAAACATTAATCGCGCTTACCGAAAAATTGGTCTATACCCATGTTCAGGTGCTAGGCTTGGCGATGAACTACCCCATGCCACAAGAGCTGAAAGACAAAACGTGGCTATATTGCCCCGAAGAAAGTTGTGTTTTTTATCGCGTTACCCCATTTTCAAATTTTTCCCCGGCACACGTGCCCGATCCCAACCAATGGTGTTCCTTCTTAATTGAAGTAGCCACTCCCTGCGATCAACCCATGCATGACAAAAGCACCTTAGAAAAAAACATCCTTCATGACCTACAACAATGCGGGCTTTTAGACACAGAAAAACCGTATCATACCTACTTCATGGAATCCGAATATGGCTATCCAGTACCCACCGTAGAACGCGATAATATCCTCGAAGAAATCCACCCCATACTGGAGCGCTATAACATCATGAGTCGGGGTCGATTTGGGGGGTGGAAATACGAAGTAGCCAATATGGACCATTCCGTAATGCAAGGAGTCGAAGCCGTTAACAAATTGCTACTAAATGAAGATGAAGTCACCCTATTTCACCCCAACAAAGTAAACGCTGGTAAACAATGACATCTCCCGACCAAAGTATCGACTCCGTTTTCGAGGCCAACCTTGCCGCCATGCAACAGACCCAAAACACTTGCAAAGAAGGCGTCATTTCGAGTGCCAACCTCATTTTAAAAACCGGAGGCAAAGTGGTCATTACCGGCGTAGGCAAATCGGGACGGGTCGGCGAATTGCTCGCTGCTACTTTTGCAAGTACAGGACAACCCGCAGTATTTATGCATGCAACCGAAGCCATGCATGGTGATTTCGGTCTGATAGAATCAAACGATGTTGTTCTTATGATCTCAAATAGCGCCGCCACCCCGGAACTCTCGCCGCTACTCCCCATTCTTACAAATAAACAAATTCCCTGCATCGGCATTTTTGGAAGAAAAGATACGCCACTAGCAGATAAAATGGATCATGTAATCGAAGTCAATATACGTCACGAAGGAGGACCGGTTGATCTCGTACCCATGAGCAGTTGTACCGCCACCTTAGCCGCCGGGCATGCGCTAGCTGCGGTGCTGATGAGACTAAGAAACTTTACCCTAGAAGATTTTGCCATCAACCATCCGGGGGGCAATCTAGGCAGAAAATTATGCTTGCGCGCCCAAGATGTGATGCACCAAGGGGATCAACTCCCGCAAGTCTCCCCCCACACCACTTTTAAGGATCTATTGCTTGAAATGACCCAACGAAACTTGGGCGCCGTTTGTGTGTGTGAAGATACATTCATCAAAGGCATTATTTCTGACGGGGATATACGACGTGCCCTGATTAAAGGCGTGTCCGATAAAAGTCTCGCAGAAACCATCATGACCCCTAACCCCATTACCGTTCTTCCAGATCAACTGCTCGGGGAGGTTATTGATCTCATGGAACAGCCTGACCGTAAAATCTATGTCATACCAGTTGCGGACAAAACGGGTCGGTACGTTGGCATGATTCGTATGCACGATATTCTGTCGACCTAATGATAAGACATAAGCAAGAAACAAATTTGCGTTCAGCTTAGAACCGTTTTTTGTAGTCTTTTTTTACGGTAATGGATCCAAGTCCATACCATCACAAATAAAACGCCTGCAAGAAAAGCCATCATACCGGAGGTGGTAGTGCCCTTAAAACCCAACATCGGAGGCACAGTGAGTGCCGCTAGATGACCCAAAAACGCCGCAAGGATTCCAAAACCTGCACTCAAGATGAGCATGTGTTTTAAATTGTGGGTAATAAGATAAGCGGTAGCGGCTGGCACAATAAGCATGGCAATCACGATAATGCTCCCGACAGCTTCAAACGATGCCACTGTCGTTATGGCAACCATGGCCATAAGCACATAATGTATCAGGGTTACCGGAATACCTAGGGAGCTGGCAAGAGATGGGTCAAAGGAAGTAAGGTTCAATTCTTTAAACAGCAGCATTATGATGAGTAGGTTTATCACAAAAACCAAACCTAAAACGACAGCTGCTCTAGGGATATCCAAGGTTTGACCTCCAAGGGTTATGGAACAACAACGGTCAAGTGGGGTAAGCTCTAGGGCTCCATACAGCACGCAACCGGGATCTAAATCGACATGATCCGCTGCTTGTACAATAAACAGAAGCCCAATTGCAAATAAGGTGGTAAAAACGATCCCCATAGCCGCACCCCGATCTACATGACCAAAACGACTAATCCAGCGGGTAAATACGGCGGTAAGGACACCCACAAGGGCCGCTCCTACAAACATGATTAAACTGGAGCGGCTACCACTAATCAAAAAGCCCATAGCTAAACCCGGCAAAACGGCATGACTGATCGCGTCTCCCATCATACTCATTTTACGTAGCAGAATAAAACATCCTGGTAAGGCGCACGCCACCGCGCACAGTGAACCTATAATTACGATCCAAGTATCTAAAGGCAACCAGTTCATATCCCCTCTCCTTGGGTAGAAATGAGGTGTGGACTTGGAATGGGCTGTGCCATTTCCTTTTTTTGTAATAAAACCCGTTCTAATTCTCGTACAACTTCCGGGCTTAAAACGTGCTCCACTTTATCGGCATCGCGATCTACGTGTTGAGGGGCAACATCAGCATGGGTAATAAGATAGGTTTCCCATAAGCGATGGTTGCGGGTGATTCGCATGGCTTCGCCAAAACCAGCCTCGGATAAGTGGATATGCGTATGGTTTGTATACTCTACGTGGTCTTCCCTTTTCGCCTTTCGTAATAATCGACGCAGATGTTTTAACGCCCAGGACCTCTTTGCCAGCACTGCTTCAACGGTCACTGCCTCATTTTCAGGAAGGGCTAAACCAGAAAGTCGTTGTTTGGTTTCCAAGACTTCGTAAACCGCCCGCAATAAATGCTGTCTGCCTATTTTCCGTCGCAAACGCAAATAGGCCCGGTAGCGCACCAACACGCCTCTTACCGAACCCAACAACATGCTAAACGTAAACAGGCTTGCAGCGACCAATACAATGACCGCTCCCGCAGGTAAACGGGGTGCTAATGCGCTGATGGATGCGCCTAACCACCCACTAAGTCCTCCAATACCTCCTGCCAAGGCCAGCATTTTTCGTAAATCATTGGTCCAAAATCGGGCTGCTGCTGCAGGTGTGATTAAAAACGCAATGATCAAAATAAGCCCGACAGACTGTAAGCCAATCACCGTGACGGCTGTTACCAGTCCCATCAATACCAAATCAAGTAGTCGTACATGCCAACCTAACGAAGCGGTAAATGCTTCATCAAAAGTTAGTGCCATAAATTCTTTGTGCAAAATGCTGCTTAAAACCAACGTGAGGGCGGCCATCCCTGCCGTTAGCAAGAAATCCTGAAACACCATGGAAGCTGCTTTCCCATAAATAAACTGTTCTAACCCTGCAGCACTGGCATGCGGAATTTCTTGAACCATTCCCAAAATAGCCACACCTAAACCAAAAAAAACGCTTAATACAATGCCCATGGCGGCATCGTCTTTTAGTCGTGTACTGTTTCGGATCCACATCACCATAAAGACGCCTAAAATACCACTCAGGGTCGCCCCGACTAGCAGCCCTACCAATGATTTTCCTGTACCGCCTGCAGCGACCATCACCATGAAAGCGATGCCGATACCCGGCAAGCAAGCATGGGACAAGGCATCACCCATTAAGGAGCGCTTTCGTAGCAGCAAAAAAGACCCAACCAAGCCCGCACTGATGCCCAACAAGGTTGTGCTAAGAACAACCAATCGCGTGTTGTAATCCTGCAACAGGAGTACACTCGTTATTTCTTCTATAAAGGACATCGTTTGGGGAGAAGCGACTACGTTGCTATGGGCTAAGGGCGATGCCCATACCAAAAAACCGGAAAGGAGTAACCATCCGATGATGAAAGGTCTAGCATGGTTACGGTGTTGCATACAAAGTTAACGTTGCCTAGATTCCCGAAGCAAGCGACCTGCTTCGTCTAGCAGAGCTAAGCGCCCTCCATAGGTGGCTTGTAAATTTTCTCGGGTAAAGACTTCTTCTGTGGGTCCTGCTTTTACCACACGCATGTTTAAGAGAATTACCCAGTCAAAATAATTGGCAACGGAATCTAAATCATGGTGCACGACTAAGCAGGTTTTCCCTTGTTCTTTGAGTTCGTGTAACAAGGTAATGATTGCCTTTTCTGTGGCGGCATCAACCCCAGCAAAAGGCTCATCCATAAAGTACAGCTTAGCATCTTGTGCTAACGCACGTGCAAGGAAAACACGTTGCTGTTGCCCGCCTGAAAGTTGACTTATTTGACGCTTTGCGAGATGGGCTATACCGACATGTTCTAGTGCCTGCATGGCTTCATCACGATGTTTTTTACGAACCGGTCTGCACAAGCCAATGCGACCGTAGGTGCCCATGGTGACCACATCTAAGGCATTGATTGGATAGTCCCAATCGACACTTTCACGCTGAGGCACATATCCGACCAACTCGCGTCGGTATAGATAAGGTTTTCCATACACCATGACTCTACCTGAGCTCTTCGGTACTAAATCTAGGCAAGCTTTGATTAAGGTGCTTTTTCCTGCCCCATTGGGCCCCACGATCCCCACCAGTTTACCCTCAGGGATATCTAAATCAACATCCCACAACACAGGCTTGCTGTGATAAGCTACGGTTAAATCATCTATGGCTAACGGCACCGTTTCTGGATGTGTTGGTGCCTTAAGCCCGGCTTCAATAAAGGGAGCCGCTGGCGTTTCTTTCTTAGTCGCAGAGGAATTATCTTTCATTGAGTTTTCCAAACAGCCCTTTTTCAGGAGCCTCGCCCCCTAATGAGCGCACGATGGTGGTCACATTATGATCTATCATTCCTAGGTAAGTTCCTTCATACGTTTGGGGGTTCCCCATGGCATCCGAGAACAGATTTCCTCCTAGGTTAAGTTCGTGCCCTTTTGCTTTGGCACCTTCTATGAGTGCATGCACATTTTTATCAGAAACAGAGGTTTCCGCAAATACGGCCGGAATGTTATTTTCCACAATAAAAGAAATTAGATTTTCTATGTCGCGAATACCCGCCTCGGACTCGGTGCTTAAACCCTGAATTCCCCGAACGTCTAGCCCATAAGCTCGTCCCATATATCCAAATGCATCATGGGCCGTAATCAGAACGCGTTTTTCCATTGGAATCGTAGCAATCGATTCATAGGCGTAGGTATCTAACTTAAGCAATTGCTCGCGGTAGTTTGCGGCGTTCTCTTGGAATATGGCTTCCTTAGAAGGGTCAAAAGCTATAAGTGCTTTTTCAACCACCTTAAGCGCTTGCTTCCAGCCATAAACATCCATCCAAACATGAGGATCCAAATGACCATCCTCATTGTTGATGACATATTCGCCATCTTTTTTCAGGGCATCAGCAATCGCGTATACAGGCTTGCCTTTTGCGGCAACCGATTCTAATATTTGGGTCATTTTTCCTTCTAACATTAACCCATTGTAAAAGATGATATCAGCTTCATTTAACGCCACTACATCATGACGGGTTGGTTTGTATAAATGGGGATCTATCCCTGATCCAATCAGCCCTTGTACCGTTGCATGTTCCCCCACCACGGCCGTTACCAAGTCTGCAACCATTCCTGTAGTTGCTATTATAGTAGGTAGCTCTGTTTCAGCTTCTTCTTTTATACAGGATACCTGACTGGTGATAAACCCTAAGATTAACCCAATCTTTAACCACACTTTCATAACTCATAATCCTTTCTTTGATTGATCAAAGTAGAAGCTGGTTTATATAAATCAAGTATAAATGGAGGTGGTTTTAGGTTAAGCGATAATAGGGGCTAACCATTTTTCGGCCTCTTGCATCGCCCAGTCTTTTCGATTGGCATAATCTGCAACCTGATCTTCTTTTATTTTTCCTATACCAAAATAACTACTCTGAGGGTGAGCAAAATAAAAACCACTTACCGATGCACCAGGAGACATGGCAAAACTTTCTGTAAGGGTTACACCAGCCTTTTCAGGTGCCTGCAATAGTCTGAACAAACTGCCTTTTTCGGTGTGATCTGGACACGCAGGATAGCCTGGAGCTGGGCGTATACCGTTATAGGTTTCACGAATCAACGCTTCATTATCAAAAGATTCCTCGGGTGCATACCCCCAGTATTCTTTACGTACACGCTCATGAAGATGTTCTGCAAAAGCTTCTGCCAAACGGTCACATAGGGCAGAAAAAAGGATGGCATTATAATCATCATGTGCGTCCTTAAATTCGGCTGTTTTTTCATCTTCACCATGACCAGCAGTAACCACAAATCCGCCCATATAATCTGGCACCGTACCTTCTGGTGCCACAAAATCAGCCAGGCAAAAGTTGGGTTTTCCACCCGGTTTTTTAATTTGCTGACGTAAAAAATGAAGCTTTTGAAGATCCGAATCACGTTGTTCATTTTGATACAGGATGACATCGTCATCCCCTCTTCTATTGGCGGGCCAAAAACCAAAAACGGCTTTTGCCTTGACCCACTTTTCTTTTGCCATGGTCGCGAGCATCTCACAGGCATCGTTGTACAACTTGGTTGCTTCCGTGCCTTTTTCTGGATCTTGCAATATCGCGGGGAAACGACCAGGCATTTCCCAGGTTGCAAAAAATGGGGTCCAATCGATGTAAGGGATTAAGGTATCTAGCGGGTAGTCATCTAGTGTTTTCACCCCTAAAAACGAGGGTTTTGTGGGCGTATACGTCTCCCAATCTAAGCTTACTTTGTTTTTTCTGGCCTCTTCAATGGATACCAATTTTTTCTCTACTTGTTGTCCGGCATGGCGGGTTTGAACTTCTTTATAATCCTTTGCTATTTCTGCAACATAGCTTTCCTTAAGTTGAGGATTAAGCAATTTACCCGCGACTCCTACAACCCGGGAAGCATCCAACACATGTATGGCCGGTCCCGAATAACCAGGAGCAATTTTTACGGCCGTATGAACTTTTGACGTAGTCGCCCCCCCTATCAATAGTGGTATGGTGAAACCCAAGCGTTCCATTTCTGATGCTACGTGACACATTTCATCTAAGGATGGGGTAATCAACCCACTTAACCCGATGATATCGACGTCATGCTCTTTGGCTTTTGCCAAAATATCTTGGCATGGAACCATGACACCGATATCAATGACATCATAATTGTTACACTGTAATACAACCCCTACGATATTTTTACCGATATCATGTACATCTCCCTTAACGGTAGCCATAAGAATTTTCCCCTTGCTGGAGGCTTTTCCGCTTTTTTCTTTTTCAAAAAAGGGTTCAAGGTAAGCAACGGATTTTTTCATGACTCGGGCAGATTTGACCACTTGAGGCAAAAACATTTTACCGGAACCAAACAAATCCCCTACCACGTTCATGCCATCCATTAAAGGGCCCTCAATCACCTCCAAGGGCTTGGTACATTGTTGTCGTGCTTCTTCTGTATCTTCTTCAATAAAATCGGCAATCCCCTTGATTAAAGCATGCTTTAATCGCTCCTCTACCGGTGCATCGCGCCACGCTAATTTATCCGAAGTTTGTTTTTCTGACCCTGCTACTTCATGAGCAATTTCCAGTAATTTTTCGGTCGCATTGGGATCTCTGTTTAAAACCAAATCTTCCACTAAGGTTCTTAAGTCAGCGGGTATTTCATCGTACACCTCTAATTGACCGGGATTGACAATACCCATGTCCATTCCTGCTTGTATGGCGTGGTAAAGAAATACGGCGTGAATGGATTCGCGCATCGGATTGTTCCCTCTGAAAGAGAAACTGATGTTGCTTACCCCACCACTAATGCTTACAAGCGGAAAGCGTTCTTTGAGTTTACGGGTCGCCTCGATAAAATCGACTGCATAGTTTGCATGTTCTTCAATGCCCGTTCCTATGGCAAAGATATTGAGGTCAAAAATAATATCTTCTGGCGGAAAGCCAACTTGTTCGGTTAGGATGCGATACGCACGTTCACAAATTTCTACTCTTCGTTCTAGGGTATCAGCTTGCCCTTCTTCATCAAAAGCCATAACAATACAGGCTGCCCCGTAGCGTCTAGCGCGTTGCGCTTGGGTTATAAAAACGTCTTCGCCTTCTTTCAAACTTATCGAGTTGACTACGCATTTACCCTGAACGCATTTTAAGCCCGCCTCGATAACCTCCCATTTTGACGAGTCGATCATGATGGGAACCCTGGAAATATCTGGTTCTGCCATAACAAGGTTAAGAAAACGAGGCATCACGACCATCGCATCCAACAAGCCTTCGTCCATATTTACGTCAATGATCTGAGCTCCATTCTCTACTTGGTCACGGGCAACATCCAACGCCTCATCGAAGGACCCTTCTTTGATCAACCTCAGGAATTTCCTAGAACCGGTCACATTGGTTCGTTCCCCTACATTAATAAAATTCACCAACTTGCTTTTGGTAAAGGGTTCCAAGCCACTCAGTCGTAGCATCGGTTCAAGGGTCGGCACCTTTCTGGGTGGCAGGTTTTTTACCGCTTCGTAGATAGCGCGTATATGATCGGGTGTGGTACCGCAACAACCACCAAGGATATTTACTAAGCCTGACTCGGCAAATTCCCGAACCAAGGCCGCCATTTCTTCGGGTGTTTGATCATAAGCACCAAATTCGTTGGGCAACCCTGCATTCGGATAGGCGCTCACATAGGTTCCTGCAACCTTGGATAATTCTTCTATATGTGGGCGCATGGCTTCAGCTCCAAGCGCACAATTTAACCCAACTGATAGAGGTGAAATATGAGCTACCGAGTTCCAAAACGCCTCTGGGGTTTGCCCCGTGAGGGTTCTTCCGCTTGCATCGGTGATGGTACCAGAAAGCATGACTGGCAAGGAATGACCTCCAGAAGCGCGATAGTCTTGCACGGCGGCAATAGCTGCTTTTGCATTTAAGGTGTCAAAAATGGTCTCAATTAAAATGACGTCACACCCCCCGTCGATAACCCCTTTGAGGTTCTCCATATATGCATCAACCAACGTGTCAAAGTCTACGTTTCGGGCTCCAGGATCATTGACATCTGGAGAAATGGAGGCGGTTCGGTTGGTCGGGCCAAGCACACCCGCCACAAAACGAGGCTTGTCAGGGGTTCTAGCAGTCATTTTATCTGCAGCCCTTCTGGCAATTTCAGCTCCCGCTTTAGCCAGGTCATAAGCCTTATCCGACAAATCATAATCTGCCATAGCAACCGGTGTGCATGAAAACGTATTGGTTTCAATGAGGTCTGCCCCGGCCTCCATCATTTCCATGTGGATAGACTCGATAATTTCCGGTTGGGTCAGGTTTAATAAGTCATTATTCCCTTTTAAATCACACCCATGATCTTTAAACATTTGACCTCTAAAGGCCGCTTCATCCAAAGGATGACGTTGAATCATGGTACCCATGGCACCATCTAGCAAGAGAATGCGTTCTTCGAGTAGCTCGGTTAGTAGCGTTGTTCGTGTATTATTCATGATGTTGTCATAGGTTTTTGAAGCCATAAATCAAGTCTTTATCCGCATATTCGGTTAAGCGGATTTTTCAGCACCTGTTTTAAACCAAACGGAACCTGAATTTAGATTAGAGATTCGCCTGCTCAAAACGTGCTACAACTTCTGGATTTAAAAGTCGTGCAGTATCTAAAATTTCTTTCATTCTATCTAGCTGACCCTGTTTTTTATACGCTTCGGCCAAATATAAATAACTCGGGAGATGGTCTGTATGTTGGTTTATAACGTCTTCCAACACAGCAATGCCTTCTTGGCTTTGATTAAGGTTGAGCAAGGATACCCCGTAACGAAATTGAAACTCTAGAATATCACCACCCAAACCATGATGAAGTAACTTGTACAAATTTGCAGCCTCTTCAAATTGGTTGAGGAAATAAAACGTGCGTGCAGCTCCTATGAGCCTAACTGGAATGGGAGGAACCGCCCCTTGATTCAAGTTTTGCTGAAAAAGGGTCCTTGCTTTTTCAATTTCCTGTAACCCTTTTTCTTTCCACGAGGAATTTTGCAAGAGGGGTAAATTCTCGTCGGTCGGAGCAACCAATAAAAGACTGGTTCCATCTGAGTAAGTAGGTATCCATCTCTTTTCGAAAATCATATATTGAGCCATAACCGGACTCTCTGTCACGGTCATATTCAGCAACAATAAGGTGGCAGCAGTTTCCTCTATCAACTCATCCCATTGGTTGGTTCCACCAGATAAAGCGCGGTAGAGCAAGTCGTACTGAGACGCCCCGTGATAATTCACTCGTGAGTCAATGTAGACAGGCAGGTTTGTAGTTGTTGCCAACGCAAAAAGACTCGCCCCATCGATAGGCAAATTAATTAACGGACCAGGTAGGCTAAGCTCATGTTCTTCGAGATGTTGCACAAAGGATACGGGTACGGTTTCATCATTTATCCCAAGACCCACCCGAGCCGGGTTTCCCGTTGCGTAATAGTATTGGTTACTGGCAACGGTATAAAGGGAGCCTAAAAATAAAATCAAAGCTACAAATCCGGCTATTTTTTCTCCAGATACTAGTTGCAAGCGATCAGCAATCGTTTCTCCCGTAGCCTGTAAACTGAGCACCAAAAAAGGAAAAGCGAGAAAAGCCAACAAAGAGATGCTTACAATGGAGCTTACAGAAAGCAAGGCTCCAAATACGGCACAAATGGTCACCGCTAGAGGAAGTCGAACCTTCAAAAACAATAACCCTAAAGCCCCAACCAATAAGGTGATATTCACCGAATAAGCTGCTATTCTACTATTGAATAAATCATTATAAGCGGAAATCCAATAACTTGCCATGCCTTGTGCCGCATTTGTAAAATAAGAAAAGGTATCTATCAACAACCCTACACCAAAAGGATTTATAAGACAGACCAGTAACAAAATAATGGGCAATGAGAAATACTTAGGTCCAGATTCCCCTTCGTCATCATCTTGAGTCATGAATAAATCAATGGCAAAAAACAAACCCAGAAAAGGTCCTATCATGTAATTTCCTGCCGTATTTGCCCAGAGTATTTGCAAGGGAACTAACCACATCAATAATTTGGGTAGCCCCATTCTACCTTGTAACAATAACATAAACAGTCCCACGTAAAATAACCCAAATGTGCTAGAGCGAACCTCAAATCGGGGTGCTAACAACCAGCCCACCAATAACATCACTAGTGCTATGGCCATGCCATTTCCCCAACGCAAACTCATGCGAACAAGACATGCTAGCCCCATCAATACGGCAAATACATGAACTAGGGTTACCACCTCCGGGGATCCGATCGTGGTACTTAAGGCATTCAACAACCAAGCTTGTTGAACAGGTACCTGCTCAATGGCACGATATGAAATCACATCAACACCCTTTAAACCACCTTCAGAAATAGCCTTACCCTGGGCAAACATTAACCAACTATCTGGTGACGCCATGGTACGAATACCAAGCAGGGCAACAAATATGAACCCCAAAACGATTAAAGAAAGGCTGAATGCATTCAGTTTTTTATTTTCCATTTGTTATTCCTTCATTGACCGGTTGGTTTGATTCCGTTTTATTGAGACAAAATAAGGACACTTGCAAGGAGTTATTACCCGTTATCAGCATAATTAATAAGGTGCGGTCTTTTCCGTAAGGGTGGTAAGAAGTTCTCCAAACCGTTCATCAGCCCTAATTTTGACCAAGTATTCCGAGTCCCCCGTGAGCCAATGCGTTAAATATGCTGTATGGGATTTCGATAATTCATCTAGTATTTCCCATGCTTCATCCATACGATCTAAGCCTGCCAAAGAACAGGCTAATGCAAAACGGGTCATGCCAGAACTCTCCTCCATATCAACCGCCCTAGAGAACATTTCGTAGGCCTGATCGTAGAGTTTGGATTTAATTAAAATTAACCCATAATTAAATACATAGCGGTATTTTTTACCCTCTTCCTCAATAAGATCGTGTAGCAAAGTTAACGCTTGAGTATGGTCTCCTGTCTCATACAAACATTGTGCGATGTGGAAATTTAGTTCAGGCGTGTTTACGCCGTATTCCTTCGCAAGCTCTAAATAGATGAGCGCACGGTTCCAGTTTCGTTGAAACAACTCGCTAATACCATCTTTAAGAACGGAGGAAAGCGACCTTAACTGGTCTTGCACCACGCCCCCAAAAACAATACGCTGCATTCTTTTATAAGAGTCGATCCCCAAATTTTCTTTTAAAGGAATATGTTGTTCCTCAACCAACCAATTTGCTATGGCGCTCAAGGATTCCAAAGAGCTAGATTTCCAACGATTGATTGAGGCTTCGCTGGTTTCTTCTTCTTGCGCTAACTGACAAACCAGCAAGAGAAACTGAGCACGAAGATGCTCCGGTTCAGTTTGCAATACTTCACCACACAATTGCTTCGCTTCGTTATATTGTCGCAAACTAAAATGTACCGTGGCAAATGCGGCTTTTTCATCTGAGTTAAAAGGTTGAAGCTTTTGAAACTCTAGGAAGTAAACCTGCGCTTGCGGAAACTTGCCAGCAAGGGTCGCCAATATAGCGGCGTTCATTAAAAGTTCAGGTGTTTTTCCGTTAGAAGCCATAATGGTTTCAACTTCTACCAAGGCTCTACGATAGTCTTTTTCCTCCATCAAGTTGTCAAAAACGGCTTTTCTATTGACAAGAGTGGTGCGTTGATTCTGCTGCGAATCCTCCTCCAGGCTCCCCCAGAAATCAACGGGTTTGAACCCTTCATCATACAAAGAAGCTTCACCTCTTCTTGGGACTTTGGGGGTCTCCCATAACGCTTCGTCGGATAAAGAAAGTTCATCTTTTTCCGTGTCTACAGCAAGTCCATCGATGAAAGATGTCTTACCCTCTAACGTTTTACCACCAAAAGGGTCCAAGACAGGCTCGGCATAAAGACCAATCACTCCCCCAAGAAATAACCCCACTTTAATCCACTTTATTTTTCTCATAAAACATCTTATCCAATGTGTTTACCGTTAACCCAGACAAAGAATCCACGACCCTATCCGCTTCGTTTAAGTAGTCAATATCCACGGAATTTGCAACCCCTAAAACGGGCAAACCTGCCTGCTTTGCGGCTTTGATCCCTGCTGGCGTGTCCTCAATCACAGCCAATTTGTAATTGGAAGGATACCATTCTTTTGCTCGCAAATACCCTTCTGGATCGGGTTTACTTTTCGTAACATCTTCAGCCGTGATGATAAAAGAAAAGGCATTCAAAAGGTTGTTCTGTTCCAAAATGGGTACAATATCAGAACGCAATGCACCTGAACAAATACCAATAGGAAAACAGTCCGTTGATGCCAAGATCAAGTCACTAACGCCGGGTAAAAGAGATGCATCACCCTTTTCCACCATCTGTTGAAAAAGCCGCGCTTTCTGCTCAATCAACATCTGTAATGTTGTATCGTCTATAGATTCGTGATGCCTTTCATAGGCATGGGTGAACGCATCGCGGTCATCAAAGCCTATGAAAACTTCTTGATACAGTTCCCAAGAAAACCCTTTGTTCAAGGGAACAAGCAGGGATTGAAACGCTTGATAATGTACATACTCCGTGTCCGCAATGACACCATCAAAATCAAATATCAATCCCTGAAGCTTCACCCTTACACAGCGGATGCCAAGGCTTCAGCTTTATCCGTTTTTTCCCAACGGAATGCATTTCTGCCAAAATGACCATAGGCTGAAGTAGGTTCAAACACAGGCTGTGTTAGTTCTAGGTGTTCCACAATCTGGGCGGGCTTTAACCCGAAGACAACACGTACAGCTGCTTCAATTTTTTCATCAGGCACCTTACCCGTGCCAAAGGTATCCACCAAGACAGACACCGGTTCGGCAAAGCCAATGGCATACGCCAACTGGACTTCGCACTTATCCGCTAACTTAGCTGCCACCACATTTTTTGCCACATAGCGTGCCATATAAGCCGCACTACGGTCTACTTTTGAAGCGTCTTTGCCGGAAAAAGCGCCTCCACCATGGCGCCCCATGCCTCCATACGTATCCACAATAATCTTTCTGCCGGTTAAACCACAATCTCCTTGGGGACCACCAACCACAAATTTGCCGGTGGGGTTAACCAAATAACGGGTTTTCTGTAGTAGTTTTTGGGGGATTACTTTTTTAACCGCCAGCTCTACCAATGCTTCTGTAATTTCCTTTTGCTTGGCTTCAGGAGCATGCTGTGTGGACAAAACAATCGTATCAACGCGAGCAGGCTTACCCTTTTCGTATTCAATAGAAACTTGGGATTTGGCATCAGGACGTAAGAAAGGCACTTTATTGCTCTTTCTTAATTTTGCCATTTGCTGGGTCAGTTTATGAGCATAAGTGATCGGTGCCGGCATCAGTTCTCGAGTCTCGCGACAGGCATAACCAAACATCATTCCTTGGTCCCCTGCCCCCTGTTCTTTAAATTTGCCCATCCCCTCAGACACGCCTTGAGCAATGTCCGGAGATTGTTTGTCTAAGGCCACCAAAACCGCACAGGTATTTGCATCAAAACCCCAATCTGAATCCGTGTAACCAATATCAGCTACTTTTCGGCGAACGATTTCCTGAAAATCGACTTGAGCCTTTGAGGTAATTTCTCCAGCAATAACCGCCATTCCAGTGGTTATCATGGTTTCACAGGCGACCCTGCTGGTGGGGTCCTGCTCCAATAAAGCATCTAAAATCGCATCTGATATCCCATCAGCCATTTTATCAGGGTGACCCTCTGTCACAGATTCTGAAGTAAATATATAATGATCTCTCGCCATGGTATGTTCCTTATATTGTTATCGCCAGTTACGGATATAAACAAAGCTCGGTATGAGGTAAAAGCAGAAAATCAAGTAAGAAGTTTTATTATTCCTGCACCAAACGATCAACCATTCGTGCGCACAATCTGGTTATCTTGGTCGCAAATCACAATCTTAGCATCCACCGGCTCTGCCGATAACGCGAACGCCATGATGGTGACCTCTTCTCCCTTTTTGATCCGATGAGCGGCACCACCATTCATGAGAATGTATCCCGTACCCGGCTCACCAGCCTGCACGTAAGTTTCCAATCGTTGCCCTGTTGTAATAGAGGCAACCAAGACTTTTTCCCGCTCCCATAAATGAGCCGCTTCCATAAGATCACGGGGAATTTCGATGCTTCCTTCATAATGAACATCTGCACCCTTAATCACCGCTTTGTGAATTTTTGACTTTAAGACTTCTCTAAGCATACCCACCACCTTGTTAAAGCTTCAAAATAATGGCAAGTACTAATCCATAACAAGTTAAGCTGGATTTCCTGTAATCTTGTAACATACAAACCCTCTATGAACCTACATTACTTACAACACGTACCCTACGAAGGGTTAGGCACCATAAAAACGTGGATGCAACAACAGCCTTGTTCTGTTAGCTCAACGTTGTTGTATGAATCCTGTGCATTTCCAAGCCCAAACAACCTTGATGGACTTATCATCATGGGGGGTCCCATGGGCGTTCATGATACAAAAAAGTACCCTTGGTTAGGGCAAGAACTGCAATTCATCGCTTCGGTCATACAACAAAATAAACCCGTGCTTGGCATATGCCTAGGAGCCCAACTCATTGCCCACGCCCTAGGAGCAAACGTAACCCCCAACCACGCACCAGAAATCGGTTGGTACCCCGTCACCAAGCATGCGCATAAGCATCCCTTATTAGACCAACTACCCCAAAAGCTGGATGTTTTTCACTGGCATGGAGATACCTTCACGCTGCCGGAAAACGCAATTTCATTAGGACAAAGTGCCGCCTGTGAAAACCAAGGTTTTATCTGGGGAAACCACGTTATAGGATTGCAGTTTCACCTAGAAGTACGACCCGAAATCGTCCAACATTGGCTAAACGCAAACCAAGCAGATTTAAAACGAAAGCCCAACACCTACATTCAAACACCAGAGGACATGATCGCTTTCAACGCCCCGTTCGACGAAGCCAACACCTACATGAACACCATCCTCAATTATCTTTTTAAGCAGGAAACCTACCCGTGATAAACCCGTATCAAAAGTTAGAACAGAAACTGGGATACCGCTTCAAAAACAAACGCTTCTTAGAAAAAGCATTAACGCACCCTTCTTGGCGGCATGAACAGACAACCCCCTCCAACATCAGCGACAATCAACGACTCGAATTTTTAGGAGATGCCGTACTGAGTTTCGTTACCGCAGAATTTCTCTACCGGAGCGATCAACAACTTCAAGAAGGAGATATGACCCGTCGCAGAAGCATGTTAACCCGCAATCACACCCTAGCTACCTTAGCAAGCGACCTCGAACTTGGAAAATACCTCAAAATGGGTAAAGGTGAAGAACAACTAGGAGGTCGCAACCGCGTCTCCAATCTCGAAGATGCCATGGAAGCATTGGTAGGTGCCGTATATCTTGATGGTTCCCTCAAGGCCGTACAAAAACTCTTTCACCGCCTCTTCATGCCATTGCTCAAAGAACCCTTTGACCAACATCATCACAACCCCAAAGGAACCCTACAAGAACTTTGCCAACACCACTGGAAAAAAAATCCTCAATATACCATAAGACGAAGCGGAGGTGAACAACATGCACCAAAATTTCAATGTACCGTACTCATAGACCAAAAAGAATTAGGTACAGGAACAGGAACCAGCAAACGTGAAGCCTCCGCCGCCGCCGCTGAAAACGCCATACAAAACCTCAACCAAGAACCCAGAGCATAAAGGATGAAGCAACTGGTTGGAGAACAAAAATCTACATATAGATTTTCGGGATTGGGAGACAAATAGCTTTTGGGGTATACGGTTATTGGTTAAAGTTTTATCGTCGTCGTAGAGACGCAATGCATTGCGTCTCTACCATAGATACCCCTTGTTTATTTTGTTATCTGGTAGTTTTTTTATTTATTCCAAACCAACATTTGTGAATTTGGCACAGTGGGTACAGAAATATAATGCTACTCAACGGGATTCCCCATTTCTCAATCTGGACATCGACCCTTCCCAGATTCTCGGCGACGCAGTCGCCGAGAACGTCAAAGGTCTGGCACCGGCTACCGGCGGCGCGCGTTCGACTGCAGGTTAAAGGTTGTAGTTGCGGTGATCATTTCGACTCGTAGCGAGTAGCCGGTTGTCCAGCACCGACTTGTTCTGTCCCGGTTTGTTTCAACAGGGGCCGAAGTGGCGTGTATAGAAGAGCAAATAATGCGGCACCAACCGCACCAGCCGGAATTGCGTAGATCGGAATAAAAAGAAACGAAATTGCGGTTGTGGAGGACACATGCTCATCCGTGTAAAACGGGCGTAGTGCCATCCACGATCCCGAAACAATGATCGTCAGGATTCCGATAATTCCACCCACAAAGACTGGCAGACAATAATCCCTCAGTTTTGTCTTCGAGAGGACGACAAGGACAACTCCCAAGCCGACATACGGCACCAGTCGGAATGCGGTGAAGAACAGGTAACCAGAGAGGGTGAAATACTCAAATGCATCTTCGAAACCGGTGGCAATGGTATAGCCACCGACTCGGACGGCAAGAGCCCATTGCACGAGATTCTCGTTGACAGCTAGTGCCGATATAAGCAACGCAATCAAGTAACATGATTTCGGAAGCCCCTTCATTTTAGACAGAATCTGGGAACTGACCCACTTCATGCTTGTTCTGTAGCACGCTTGCGTGCGAAAGGCAAGGGTGAATGTGGGTCCAGTGAGGTGTTCTGGCGCAAGACGCAGGATAAACTGCTGGAAGGGATACCAGTCCCTTAATATACACCTCCTGTTTCGGCTCGAAAAGCAGTCCCGCGCAGGGATTTCTCCCCGCGGGTGATGCCGAAGGCTTCTCTCGTCTAGGCTTTGACAACAGGGAGTTTAGGTAGATACCCAACAGTAAAGTGGCACTGAAACGGCTGGTGGGGATTGGATCTACGCGCCTGTCGAACAGGGCTTATTCACCAACTACGACACTAAACCCGTCCTCTTCTATGCAAACGCCTGAGCGACTGCGACACGGAATGGGTACAAGGTTTATTCGTCTTGACTTTCCCTCCCCGATCCACCATTCTTCCCATATGCTCGCACCCTTTACAACTCGGAAAACGCCACTCTCCACGCCCAAGCGAAAAGCGATTTCCTGGTTCAAAAAGGAGTTATTCAGTAGCCGTTTGTTCCTGCACGGGGTGTTTTTTTATATTTTCATTTTGAAAAACAGATAGTTCATTTTATGATTAGTTAGATAGTTAAAATAAATATGGAGGCAATGATGAAAGAATGGACTTGGTTTCAGGCCGGTCTTGCTCTGGCAGCGAGTTTCCTGCTCGCGGTGGTGCTGGTCAAACCGATAGGAGTATCCACTCAGTTTGTGATATTAGACGGGATTCTGGCCCGGGCGGTGAATCCAGAGCTGGTGACAGAGAACTCCGAAGCCGCCAGCGGATATGAAAGTACCAACCCGTATCTGAACAAATCCGGAGGCAAATATGCGAAGAGTATCGCCCATCCACTCAACTATGGCTTTGTGTTTGTGCTCGCCATGCTGGGAGGTGGCGCGGTGGCGCGGTTCACCCGGAAAGACCGGTCTTTGCAACAGATCCCGGAATTTCATCAGCAACGGTTCGGGAGTAAAACATTCATACGCTATGCGCTTTCTTTCTTGGGAGGGGTGATCGTCCTTTGGGGCGCACGTCTGGCAGGGGGGTGCACCAGCGGGCATATGATGAGTGGAATGATGCAGACCGCAGTGAGCGGATATTTATTTGCCGGCACGGCATTTGCGGTCGCGGTACCTACGGCGCTCGTGTTGTATAAACGTTCAAAAACGGAGGTGTCGTCATGAATCTGCTACTCGCTGTGATCCTGGGTTCTCTTTTCGGATTTGTATTGGAACGCGCCGGAGCGGCTAATCCTGAGAAAATTGTCGGAATGCTGACCCTGAAAGACCTTCATCTTATGAAAGCCATCTTCAGTGCGATTGGAGTAGCGTCCCTCCTGTTGTTCGGCGGGGTTGCCCTAGAGCTGGTTCAAGTCAGCCATCTCTCCATTAAAGGCATGTATCCTGGCGTATTGCTGGGAGGCGCCTTGCTGGGCTTCGGCTGGGCACTGAGCGGGTTCTGTCCGGGCACCGGCGTAGTGGCGGCCGGTCGTGGACGAAAAGATGCGCTCTTTTTTATTCTCGGTGGACTATTGGGGGCTGGTCTGTTTATATTTCAATATGAGACCTTGAAAAAGGCCGGATGGATGGAACCTTGGTTCGGCGGAAAAGCCACCCTAGTGGATACGGGAGCGAAAGGAGCCACCGCGTTGTTTGAGGGGGGCTGGACACTGGCCCTTGCGATGCTTATAGGGGCCGCCATGCTGGTCATTGGATCCTTCCTGCCATTACATCCGGGAAAAGATCCAAAATAAAGGTGAGGCTCTAGTACCAGAAAGTCTCTTTTAAATAGACCTTAAGATCGCACCAATCGGTATATACCGTAGTCGCAGTAGTATGTTTTTGGGGTGAATATCATGGGATCATAAGATGTTTTCACCGTAAAAACGCATTGCACTTTCTGGGTCATAAACACCTAATGTGATGATGCTTATTTTTGGTTTCATGTTTCCTTTTAATCTGGGAATGACCCTCAAATCAGTCCATCTGCGGACTGATCTGTAGCAGTCCATGTTGATGTTTGCTTCCTGATTTACTTTAGTGGGGTGGGATGTAATCGTAGGCCTTGGGTCGCGATGCCTCGTACTTCTCGTTTCCCCACCACCCAAATGCTAACCATGGAATGGTGCCTACGACGTTGCCGACAACGTAACCCAACCCAAGGCTGGGTGCCATGATGATGTAGGCACCACCACCGTCTGGCGAGTCATCCATTGCAGACAGGGGCCATGTAATCGGGAGAGCAACAATGTCCAGCGGGATGCCTGCAACTATTCCAACAATGCCGCCAATCTCGGCAGGGACCGCAACTTTGGGATCAGGATGGTTGAGAGGCATTGTTGCGCACCCAGAGAAGATGAGCGTGGAACAAAAGAAGGGAACCATTAATCGTCTTTTCATCCTGTTTTCTCCTGAAGCAACGCCGCGCACAAAACGGCGCGAGCTTGCGAGCGTCCGGCCACCGATTGCGGTGGCGAATTGGTGCGCTTTGTTAGGCACTGGCAACCTCTTTCGCAACGATGAACCCATAAAACCCAATGGCCGACGTTATCTCCCAAGATTTAAAGCCCATACTATGTAGTTTAGAGATGTATGAGGAAATGTCTGACTCCCAATACTTGACCCCGTGCAATCGATTCCACTCAGTCAGGTAAATTTCCTTGGGCCTAAGCAGGCCAGCTAGAGAAACTTCTTCAATATCCGTGATGATAGCTCCCTGGGTATTTATGAAATTATGTAGGGCAACATCGTTAAACGTGATATGACTCTCATCCTTTTGGGTTCCCTCATAGTCATAGACCAAGTGGAGCTTAATCGTCTCTCCCATTGCTAGAACTTGGTAACTATCAAGTCGAAAATCGTGAAATTTCATATATGCCTAATCTGGGAACTGACCCACTTCATGCTTGTTCTGTAACACGCTTGCGTGCGAAAGGCAAGGGTGAAAGTGGGTCCAGTGAGGTGTTCTGGCGCAAGGCGCCAGGACAAGGGGCTGGACACAGACCCTTCCCAGATTCTCGGCGACGCAGTCGCCTAGAACGCCTCGCCTGAGGTTGCGCGGTACGCGCTAACCTCCAAGCGGATGTTCGATGCTCATCATTGTTTCTTCCACCAGTCGTGATAAGGAAGCAAATCCTGAAGACTGACGGTCTTGTCTCGATCAAGAATCACTTCGGTCTCTAGGTTCTCTTTATCCATCTCCTTCATCATCTGCCGGCAGTTCCCGCATGGGGCAATCACATGCACGTTGTGATGCTCGTCTTTCCATACGGCAACGATCTTAGCAATCCGGTAGGTGCCATCTGTAACCATGGACCCGATGGCATTTTGCTCCGCACAGAAGACGTTGGAGCCGGACGCGGCGCAAACGCCGAGATAGAGCTTCCCATCGCAGGAAAGCAAAGCGGAGCCGACATCCCCCAAAAGCCCGTTGTTGGTCTTGCGCGTCCTGACAACGGCCGTCGCTTTCCGTATCATCTCTTCATTCGTCATGTCGCACCTCACATCGAATCTGGGAACTGACCCACTTCATGCTTGTTATGTAGCACGCTTGCGTGCGAAAGGCAAGAGTGAATGTGGGTCCAGTGAGGTGTTGCGGCGCACGGCGCCGGGACAAGGAGCTGGACACAGACCCTTCCAAAATACTCGACGACGAAATAGCGACGGGTAAAGTTGGGAGTATGTATTTGTTAACCCGAGTTATTTGACCAAGGGTTTAAAACCGTGACCTTGCTCAAAACAAAGTCTTTTTCATTTCTCGTCACTAAGATCAAATTGTAGGTATAAGCAATCGAAGCAATAAGAGCATCAACTGAAGCGATTGGATTACCATCGTTTTCTGCTTTTCCTTGAATAATCCCCCAATTTTCAGCTACCGTCAGATCAATTGTGTATATTCTACTTTGATAATCCTCTAGCAGGGTGTTTAGCCAGTTTGTTAGAAGATTTTTCTTCTTTGAGTTTGGAAGCTTTATCAAACCTTTGCGTATTTCGCCTATTGTTACAACACTCAAAAACAATCTTTCATTCGGGGTATGGTTTAACCAATCCAAAATTCTTTCGTCAGGTGAAGGTTTTACCAGCTCCGATATAACGCAAGTGTCTAATAAGTAATTCAAAATTTAATACTCCTTGAATAATCCTTTTGCCTCTCAATTTCAAAATCATAATCGATTTTAGGACAGTTTAAGAGAAATTCTTTTAGCGTGGGCTTTTTAGAAATTATTTTTTCGTATTCATCAAATGATACTACAACAACCGCATTTTTCCCTCTACGCGTTACAAACTGTGGACCGCTTTTGATGGCATCTTCAACAATCTTACTAAATTTTGCTTTTGCATCCTGCAATTTCCAAATTGTTTTCATAGGTACCCTTTTGTCATAATTCTTACTAGTCAGTCTAGTCTGTATCCGGCACAAAGTCAATACTATTTCATTAGGGGTCAATTTTTTGTTTTTGGGGAAATCTTGTGTCTGACAAAGTTTATTTGTGTTCAAGAGCACGCTTGCGTGCGAAAGGCAAGGGTGAATGTGGGTCCAGTGAGGTGTTCTGGCTCAAGGCGCCAGGACAAGGGGCTGGACAGAGACCCTTCCCAGATTCTCGGCGACGCAGTCGCCGAGAACGTCAGCCGTATACCGCGAACGACCGCAGGGAGTGAGTTGGTATGACGGCTTTGTTCGACGCTAGTCGCTTGTTAAATCTTTGCCAACTTTTATTGGCGTGATCTCTAATCCACATAATTTGGAATCCCAATTTGGGCCTACTAAAACCCGGTCTTCATGCATCCCCGGAATCCAGCGGTCTATAAAATCTTTCAGGGGTATGGCCTCAGGAACATAGGAATGCCAGTCTTCAACGGCATGTTGAGTCGCGTATGCTCTGTCTGACCAAAATACCAATACATCGGTGTCCTCTTTGTCGTGTGACGGGCAAAATGCCCATCCGTCTTCGGACTTCAGGCCCCATACATATTCCGAGGACTTAACTCTTCTGAGAAATCTTTCATATGCCTCCTCGGATGCTGCTCTGTCTTGGATCATTTTATGTCGAACGCCTGCCACATGGGCTTGGGTTGCGAAGCAACACAAGTCCAGCACAGCTTGCTGTGCGAACATGCTGGCACTTGTTATGCGCTTTTTTATAGTACGTCATTAGATAAATACTTAACCTCTTTTTTGCACCAAAAAGAAAAATTAAATAAACCCATTGTTGAGTATTGAACCCACTCATTATTTTCTAATGATTCCATCACCCATTTGTATTCATTGCCAGCTATTGAGAAGACTTTTAAACGACACTCTTTAGACAGCCCAAAAGCAAAACAATTAAGCGCATTTTGGACATCATCTTTTTCAAAATGCTCGTGCCAAGGGCCATAACCGACAGTGTATTCATCACCATCATCTGAAAACCATACTTCAAATCCGTTTTCATCTTTAGGAAGAATAGAAATATGGGCTTCTTCTTTTTGCACCACTAATTCAGGGTACTTCTCTGCCTTTTTTTTTATTTCTTCAATAGGATTCATGGATTATCTATTTCGCATAACGTCGAGATGTGGCACGGAGTGAAGCGCGGAGCGCGTAACGGAGTTGTTCACCATCGCCTTGTTCTGAGCCTTTTTCCCCGTCATTCCTCGCTGATTTTATAAAACTGGCGGTCCGCATTCAGAAGAATTTCATGATGAAATACTTCAAAATCTTGGATCGACGCGAATGGTGGATCACTGAAATTTAGATCCTCAGAGCTAAGAACACCGTAAATCCTGCCTGTCATCGCGTTCCATGAAATTCTAATGCCGTTTTCTTCAACAGATATCCGTTTAGCCTCCAGCGGTCCGATTCCAAGCTCACCAGTTTCTGTATTTGGGAAAACCCACGCCAATCCACTCGGAGAGAAAACTGGAAGAGAAACTTCGTTAAGATTACTTCCATCTAGCCGGCATGAGTAGATTTCATCTTGGCTAACATCACTCCACCAAATTCGGTTTGCAGCTATGGAAATCGACTGTGGTAAGTAGTTCGCGTTACCCAATTCAGAATCGAGGTCCAGGATTAAAGTATCACTGGAACCATTTTTATTAACTTTCCGGATCTGCTGTGTGCCGTCTTCCGTCCAGAAAATTGTGTCCTGAAAAATTGTGAGAGATAATGGTGACCCAGCGGATACGACAACCATTACTCGACTCCCTCCCGCTGTAGGCGCACGATAGATACCATTCTCCTCATCTGCCCAAAAAAGATCAACGCCGTCTGTTACGATATCCGATATATACCCATCCGGGTTTTCCACGATGGTTTGGAAAGCAAC
Source organism: Cletocamptus dominicanus (assembly GCA_028565815.1). Classification (NCBI taxonomy): domain Eukaryota; kingdom Metazoa; phylum Arthropoda; class Copepoda; order Harpacticoida; family Cletodidae; genus Cletocamptus; species Cletocamptus dominicanus. Next base: position 1,732 of record JAOXNT010138111.1, on the reverse strand, counting down.
GTTCGAGAGTTGACTCTTGTATATTTTCGTGCCGTCTGCAACGAACAGGTCGCCATCATAAACCGTGATAGAATTTGGAGAAATACTGTGGTCAGAAAACCTAAACAATTCGGTAGCATCCGTGGATCCTAAATCGAGGCTGTAAAGACTTCCTCCATTCGTAAAATAAACCTTTTCGCCGTCGGATGTAGCATCAATCGGATTGCGAAATCCTGAAATAGACGTAGCCGAGGCAGTGTCGTGTATTGAACTTGAGCGTAATGATATGTTGAAACCCGGAGACCAGAACAGTTCATGCTCAACAGAATCAGCGAGGCAACAAAGAGCCGGAAAGCTCAGAAGAAGGTAAGATATTTTTTTCATTTTTTCTCAGAACGTCAAGTGGAGGTGCGGCTGTAAGCCGTTACCTCTCACGACTTGTTAGATGCCTGCTTTTGAGGTTTCCGAACTGTTCGTGTGCTCCCGTCTCAATCCTCTGCTGCTTAAGCGATTCTTCATTTTCTCTAATATAGCTCGTTAAGCCAGACATGCCCCCTACCACTTCATCCACAATCGCCTGTCTGCCAGCTTGTGGAATAAATGATACTTTGGGGTAGATCTTTGAGAGATCAGGGAAATTCCCTTTCTCTTTGCTAACCTTCTCCAGGATAGCAAGCAGCCGGTCTGGAAACCCGAAAGCGTATCCGTTGATATATGGGCCCGCTAATTGGTAAAACGAGTTCTGGGCATTCATGAGTTCGAACCCTGCCGAGCCCATTCCTCCCACTTTGGCTTGATCGAGAATTCCTCTGAAAACTCGCGATCTAAGCTGAGCAGTATAAAACCAAAATACGGCCTCATCCCTATACTCTTCATCGTATAGTCGGATGGCTCCAACATAGAGTTCCTCAACGCTGAGTTCTGACCAATTCTCCTTCATGGTGTGAATCGTGTTCAGAAACTCCTCCGATTCTCTTGAAGCCAGACCCTCGCTATACTTTCCAACGTTTACGGTAGGGCCTTCCGAACTATAGAAGGGTGTTACGTAAATTTCTATTTTAGTTGGATCCATTTCTGCGATCTGCCCGAAGCAGAAACTGGCGAAAATAAGTAAAATTGACGTGAGGGTTATTGATTTCATATTTTAGCTAACAAGTTATTCATAAGGTCTCTGTGTTTATGGATATTTAGTTCGTTTTGTCAAGCATTTTTGTAGCTATTCGTCTATAATCATTCTTGTGTTTATTTGATATATTGTGTTGGTATATTAGTTATGTCATGAAAAATATAGTGGAGTTTTGTGTTGAGTCTTTTAATCATCATATAGTTCAATTGTGTTTAGTTTTCCGTTTTTGAAATGCGCTTGGAACTTCGCAAAAGGAAACGATGGGTGTGGGGCATAGTTGAGGGTGAAACTCCCGACTTCATCATACCAATAAACTGATGTTGGTTTGCCAAGGGCGGTCTCAATCGCCTTCGGCAATTGGCCAATCAAATTCTTTTCGTTCACGATGCGCTCGCATTGCTGATTGAACCTGACGACCTGTGGGCCGTGGAAGACAACATCGCACACCACGTACGCTGGAATGAGAAGCAGCAGGAAGAGCACAACGACTGACCAGGCTATGATTCTTTTCTTTATCATCTCATGGACCCAATCTGGGAACTGACCCACTTCATGCTTGTTCTATAGAACGCTTGCGTGCGAAAGGCAAGTGTGAAAGTGGGTCCAGTGAGGTGTTCTGGCGCAAGG
>JAOXNT010137889.1:0-10718 GCA_028565815.1 Cletocamptus dominicanus | reverse complement strand
GGCCGACCGTCGGCTTTTCGACTTCACGCGATGATGCGGTTTCCCGCGGGGCATACGGCAAGACAAGCGGTACAGTATGTTGTTGCCACGCTTGGAATCAACGTGGATGGCACCCACGTTCCGCAAGCAGTAAGCCACCTTCTGGGCATACCATCTAGGTCTACCGATGGCTGCGGCCAGTTCCGCCGTATCAAACGGCTTGGGTAAGTGTTGGAGTGGTAAATGGGCCAGCAGATCTCGTGGTTGGCGGAATGGCGGGGAGTCGTTCACGGAAACCAGTTTTTGATCCAACGTGCGATAGCGTTTACCGCGCCGCGTAGGCCGTTTGCGGTCGATCCGCCATTCTTCAGCTTCGATTAGCGGGAATTCGAGGGTGAGTCGTGGGTGTGGAAACTCGCTGCAGAAATAAACCAAGTCCATGTACAAATCGAGCAGCTCACCGCGTTTGGGGCTCATCCGGTTCCGCAGGATCGGACCATCCTGCTTTTCCACAGTGATGATGCGTTTGCGAGCCAAAATCGGCTTGATTACACGTAGGTGGTGCTGGCTGTCGCTCAGCAACTTGCGTGTCTTGACGCGCAGGGCCGACAGGGACGCATGCTGTATCTCGATCAAATGGCCCGCTTGGTCGATCGCATCGATCCGAAAACCATCCACAGCCACCTCCGTCTGGGAGTCGTCGGCAGCATAGTGCAACTTCAGCTGTCGATGGAGCGTGGTTTCCATGATGCGTTTAGGCTACCGCCGTTCCTTCGCTCACGTGCGCCTCTGCGATGTGGATCAACTGTTGCTGCAATTCATCCTGCCAGCGTGGCAAGGCGATGTCGAAATGGACGGCGAACTTCGAGGAATCAAGGCGGCTGTTCCTGGGCAGCTGTGCGATTTGCTGCAGCCGGTCGATGCTGAGCGGATTGATGCGGTCGGTCAGAACTGGCAGCCCGAATTGCCGACAGGTAGCTAAAATCTGCTCGCCCACTTCTGCTCTGCTGGCAAACCCCTTCAAGGCCACATGGTATAGACCTTTGTGCTGACGCATCCACTGGTTGCGCTCGCCACTGTTCTGTGACAGTAAACGCGAAACAGTTCGCGCCAACCAATCGGTACAGGTGGGAGTTCCGAAGTAATCATCTGCCAAACCGATGGTCTCGCGATAGGTGGCTTGCTGCACAATCCGCCTGACGTAATTCTCACCACGACTCGCGTACAGCCAACCGGTTCTCAATACTAGATGCGGCGCTTCACTCGCAAGGATCGCTTGGGTACCGAGTAATTTGGTGCGAGCAAATTGATTGATGGGACTCGGAGAATCACTTTCACGCCATGGTACGTCGCCTTCTCCGCTGTAGACCATTGCCGAGCAAAAGTGAATTACGCTAGCCCCACATCGCTCCGCTTCCTCAGCGATGATGGCGGGGGCAGTGGCGTTGACCATTTGAGCCATCCGCGGTTTTTGCTCGGCTTGTTCGACATCCGTCAAGCTGGCAGCGTTGATGATCAGCCCCGGTTTGGCTTGTCGAATCGCCTGTCGCAAGCTGGCGGGACGGCTAATATCGACTCGGACCGGGACTGGTAGCAGGCTATTGGGGCGAGGATCCCGACACGCACCAACGACTCGGCCCACCGACTGCATATGCCTGCAAAGATCGTGTCCGAGCTGCCCACTGCTGCCGATAACCAAGATAACATCGCTAGCTTTACTAACCGGATGAGCGGTCCGAGGAGTAGGCTCCGGTGCAGATTTATGCTCGGTACGATGATAGCGGGCTGTGGCGGCTGGTTTCTTGGTGGAGCTCTCTTGTGGAGGTGCCAATAAGCTCGGAAGCTGAGTCCTGGGAATCGCGGAAAACTCCAAGCAATGCCTGTTTCGAATGGCACACTGCGATGGTTGCAAAGGCCAAGCAAATTCAAATAGCGGGTCATCCCAAGGCAACCAACGCCAAGCTTTAGGGGAAACACGTTCGGTCAGCCGATGCAGCAATTCGGCAGTTGGAGTCGTCACTTGCCAGCCTACGGCGACGCCAGGTGGGCAAATCAGCCAGCGTCCGTTACCCGGTTGCAGTTCAAAGGTTTGCCATGTCCCTAAAGTTCGGCTGCCTCGGCGTAGGTCGACAGCGAGCGCAGTGATCGAGCCTGACAAACAACGCAGTTCCTGAGCCACTGGAAGGCGTCGAGTATAGTGGGGCTCGCAGGTGAATCCGAGCTGCGCGCTAATCTGTTCCTCGTAGGCCTTTCGAGACATGCCGCAGCCGTTAGCCGAGGCGTTTCCCGCTGCATTGGCCGCCACACCCAAGTCAACCGCGCGAAGTTGTTCACTAACTATCTCAACAGGCAGCTCCGCAGACGGCTCTGGGGCGAAGTCCTGGTTTCGGCTTGCGGCGCTCTGGCGGTCAACTGGCTGAACGGCAGTCGCGTTATTAGTCGCCTCTTCAAAGGGGCTGGAAATGATAGCAACTCGCGAGCCATCTGGCCGCCGTTTCACTGTCGGTCGGCAAAGCCAGACGCCAGGTATTCGAGCTGGGAGGCGGTGCATTGGGTGGTTCCTTCCTGGTTTGCATAGCGCCTGCGGCGTGCGGGAGCAGGTGCCGAGCAAATCGTAACGCCATTTCGTCCGTGTTTTACGTTTGCAACTTTCTAATACTCAAAATCATAGCATTTTTGTGAGGCTTTTCCCAACGCCGATTTTACCAAGTCGCTGCACCTGGGCCAAAAATGATTGGAGGATCCGTCGTTTTCCACCAGGCAGGCATGTCAAAACGCTCAAGTGTAACGAGAATGTTCTCTGTCGCGGGCTAGATCGCCGTAACTCCTTTCCTCGCTTTTCCGTTCATTGATTTAATGGAAAACCGATGCGTCAGCGTGAAGGAAAAAATCGTTCCCGGCCCATAATGGCGTCCTTGTTCACAGGATTATTGACTTAAAGGCCTCGGAACTGCGGCTAAGCCCAGAGCGGGGCTACTAAGTCAACGAGCCGTCAAGCTGTGGATTGCCAAAGCGAATGAATCAACAGACTGTTTAGCAAGCAATGCGCTCGTTCATGTAGCGGATTGCAGCCGTGGTTTCCAGGAATTGCAATGCCTGGCAATGCAGCAGCGTGCAATGCAGCAGCGTGCAATGCAGCAGCGTGCGGGCATCGGGAGCCCAACTAGCGCGGTGGTGGTGGAATATCAAGTTCTGGCCCGAGCAGGATGGCGTTGGTGAGGAATCGTTCCGAGGCGCGAACGTATCCGCGAAACACGGGCTCGTCGGCTAGCAAGATGTAATTTCCGGCTGCGGAGGGAACCGCCCAAACGGCGGCCGTACCAGCCAGCCTCTGGCGATTTCGGTCGCTCACATATCCGGCAATCGCCTTTTGGTAACTTGCCGCCAGTTGGTATGGGTTGGTTGGTGCGGGAAAACGATAGGCATGGTCGCGAAAAAGCGGCACTGAGTTATCAGGAAAGCCAAACGCAAGCGGATGAGTAGCATCGATCTGGCTCATCAAGAAAGCCCCCGCGATGCTCTGCAAGGCACGTTGATCGCGTGCTTCAGAAAATCTTGGCAAACGCGATTTGGCATTTTCTGGATTGGTCGTTTCAACAGGCACTTCATCGTTTGAATTCAGGCTGATTAGCCCCCGTCTGGATAACCAGTTGATGCTGCTGGCAGTTGCGATCACGGTCCCACCATTACGCACATACGTTTCCAGGCGGCTTTTTTCTGACTCACCCCAAGATGAATAGTTTCCACTAGGAAGAATGATGCATGTGAATTGGTCCAATGTCGTGTTGCCAAAATCACTCGTGTCGACCAGGGTTGTTGGCTGACGCATGCGAGTATCCAAGAAGTGCCACAGTGATCCGGCTGAGTAGCGGCTCGTGCCAGAGCCCACAACGAGCATTGGCCTGCAAATTGGCAAACGTAACAAGCCGCTGCTACCGAGGTCAGGCCCCTCGGCAGTCAAGCTGGATGTGAGACTCCGCAGCGGAATCCCTAGCTCGGATGCAGCGGCCTGTAAAGCCGACTGGATTTGATCCCAACGTTCTTGGTTGGGTTGCTTCAGGATCAGGTAACTCCCCCGACTGAAAGCGGTTGGTCCAACCGTGCTCGCAGCCTCGAAAGGTTGCGTGGCAACTCGCACATCCGCTCCAGCCCGCATTGCGCTGGCGACCAGCGCTGGAGCATCTAAATGGAAGGGGGCAAAAGCATATCCGAGCTGCCCCCCTTGAGGATCCGACTCCGATTGCTCCTCTTCGCCCGCAATCGTCGGAGCCGCCGCACTTGATTCGAGCTGGCACGCCGTCAGTCGTTCGGCCATCCAAGCCTCGGGGATGTCGGATTCGAAGGCGACGTAGCTTAAATCAAACGCACTCGGAAGGTGCCAAGTGGATACGTCGTAGAAGATATTTTGCTCGAACGATTGTAATGGCTCCATCAACGAGCGAATGAAAATGAATTCCGGCTGTCGCGTGGGAATGACAATGACTTCCCGGGCGGGATACAAGTCGCCTTGAATTCGTACATGCTGACTGGGACGATAACAAGCGATATCGTGTCGACAGAGCATCGCTGCGGCGGCGGTCAAGCGACTTGCTTCGCCGGTCAAGATGTAAGCCCTTACTGCTGAGGTTTCCCCCGCTGCAAGCGCATCCGCATAGAACTGCTTTTGAAAGTCCAATAGCTGAGTTTTCAACTGCATCGCGGCCCGCAGACTGGAGAGACTGGTTCGAACTTGGTTGGCGACGGTGTCTCTAAAATGACGATTCGTGCGATCATTTTTCAATCGCAATCCGCGAGTACTTCCCTGTTCGAAAAGGATTCCTATCGCACCATGCAGATCTGGATAGGTGCTGCCCTTACCCACATAGAAATCGTCGTAGCGTTCTTCAGTAAAAAACAGTTCCTCAGCCGCGTCCATGTCTTTGGCGTGCTCCACAGCAAACTGGCGTGTTAATTCGAGATTCTGCGGAGGGCTAAATGGATTGTTTCTCTCCGGCACACCAGGCTGGAAGAAAAATGTCGAAGAACCTCCCATTTCATGGAAATCTAAAACGACATTTGGTTTCCATTGATGGAACAACTGCAATCGACCTTGGCTCTCTGGATGAACGGCAGGTAACCAATCGCGATTGAGATCGAACCAGTAATAATTGGTTCGGCCGCCGGGCCACGGCTGATTGTGCTCGCGGTCCGCGTTTGAAGGCGATGCAAACCGCCCGCGATTCTCATTCGCCCAGTTGGCAAAGCGGTCGATGCCATCGGGGTTCAACGCGGGATCGACCAAATAGACACCCGAGTCAAGCAAGGCCTCGACGCTCTCCGATGTGGAACTGGACAAGTGATATGCGACGATCGGAGCGGCGTTGACAGCACTTGCTTCATCACCATGAACGCTATAGCCCATGTACATGACGAGCAGTTGGCGATGAATCCGATCTACAGTAGCCGACCGTTCGCCTGCATCGGACTTCCGCGTTTCCTGATCCGTCGGTTCCGAACCGGTGTCTTGGGCGTTGCTTTCGCCTGCGACTGAGTGATCGGCGGAGCCAATCGAGGCTGAACGAGCGGCACGGATCTCAGCGATCTGCTCGATGTTGCTGGCAGATGAGATCGCCAGGACCATTAAAGGGCGACGGCCATGGGTCCTGCCATAGGGGATTAATCGAACTCGGTCACTGGTCTTGGCTAAGTAACGAAAATAGTCCACCACCTGCGCGTGCCTCAGATGCCTCGAGCCGATTTCGAATCCGAAAAAATCAGCGGGCGTTCGAATCTCTTCGATGCGTTCATCAGAGGGCAGCACCTGCATCGGTTCGCCAGCCACCGATATCGGACTGCTAATCATCAAGCATGCCAGGAACGCCGGTGTCAGACTGATAGTGGCCATGCTGCTATTGGCTAAGCTGTTCTTGGCTGACATGATTCTGCCTAGGAGGCGAGCAAAGCATACCATTTGTTAGCACCTTTTGCCCCCATGTTAAAGGGGGTTCATGAAGTCGATTCGCTTACAGTATCCACACAACGCGTAGGTTGAACCAAAAATCTGTGAGCACCAGTATAGTTCCACGGATCGCCGGTACCCAAGGCGGACATCTGATAAGCCGATTCGATCTTGCCGTAGCCCGTTGCGGTATCAGCCTTATTCCACCTCGCGTGCACGAGGTGGCTATTCGACTACCAGTAGCGTTCGACGACGATGTGACCTGGTTGGTTACGCTTATGACGTTGCAGGCCGCGTTCTTCAAGCATCCTTTCAACGTCATCGAGCATCGCGGGATTGCCGCACAGCATGACGCAACTGTCTTTGTTGAAGTGATGTCCTGCCGCCCTTTCCAGCCGCCCATCGGCTAAACACGTTGTAATCCGTCCTCTCAATGCGCCATGAATATCCTCCCGAGATACCACGGGTAGATAAGCAAAGCGATTACCGTAGGAATGTCGATAGTTTTCCAATTCCTCTTGGTAAGCCAGATCCGTTTTATGACGCACACCATGCACCAGAACGATATTCTCGTAATTGTCCCACGCCTGCGCGGTGCGCAACATGGCGATGTACGGTGCCAGGCCGGTACCGGTGCCTAGCAGCCATAGGGTAGTCGCCTTGGGGGCTCGGCTGAGGGTAAAGCTGCCAGCGGCCCGCTTTCCCACATACAGTCGATCCCCCGGGTCCATCTTCCACAGTTGTGGTGTCAGACGCCCGTCGTCCACCAGAACGACAAAGAACTCGAGCACGAGACCGTGCGGAGAAGCCACGCTATACGGATTGTTCAGATACTTGCCGTCCTTCTCGATACCAATTTGTAGGAATTGCCCCGCCTCGAACCAGTCCACACCCGGGACGTGCACATGCAGGGTAAACAACCCCTCTGACCAGACGACTTTCTGGTGAATCGTTCCCGATATCCATTTCATCTCGCACGTGCCTTTCGAGCCAAATGTTTGTCGATTAGAGGAAGCGACGTCGCTAGTCTCCAGCCAGCTTGAGCGATACCATGGGGAATCTTAAACGAATTAGGATACCACTCACAACAGCTAAACCAGAGGAAGACTCAGCAGCATGGATCTTTAATCCTTGGTTCGTGATGTGTCTACCGACAAGACAACCTCACTTCCGTGCTTGTTAGCTGAGCTGTCGGCATTGCTGAGTGATTTCAACTGGGCTGGGGCGCCTCGGCGCGGACTCATCTTCGGCTCTCACCGTTGCGTTTTAAGCATGGGGGGATTAACACCTGTTCAATTTGCTCAACTCTCCCACCCCATGCAGCGGGAATAGCGGGAGAAAGCTGGAGACGGTGTGAGAGCGAGAGGTGGATGCACGGCTTGGTCTGATATTATTCTCCCTGACACTAAGGCTGTTCCGACAATGGGGTGTAAATCAAAACGATGAGGGAGTGTATGGAACTACTTGAGTTGTTAGAGTCTTTCGCAGAGAATCGGGCAGTCAGTGGCGACCTGCGATTCCCCCTGGGAGTCCGTCGTTTGGTCTTTGGGACTTCCGTTCGGGCGGTGTCTTCAATTGTAGAAAAAATGTGCGATTATTGGACGCGCGTACATTGGACGCAGATAGAAACTGTGGCCTGCGGCGCTTTAACCACACGGTGCTCAGCGCCAAAGTGTCTGTCACTGGCTTGCGTGCTGTTGGCCATCTTCGTCCACCACTCGGCAATGGCTCAGCAGCCCACTAGCGACGGACGCCGGTTAGTCGACAGGACGGTGTTCAGTGCACCATCAATTAACATTGTTGGTCCTGCCGGCAAAATCGTCGTGCTGAACATCGGTTACTTTGATGACCAGAAACTCGATCGAATCGTCACCACGCGGGTGGTGCTCCAGCGAGGTCGCGGAAGGTTCAATTTGGAAGCTGACCACAGCGGCTATTGGATCAAGGGAAATCAGGTGACCAACAGCCCCATAGGTTACCGGATTGTGGAGACCGAGACGCCTTCGGCTACGACGACTGAACGTCGAGATTCCCAAACGCCGATCTCGGAGGGGGCTCGGCGGGAAGTAGGCGGAGCGACGACCGAGACACTAGAGCTTCGCTCACCAGGCAGTTTTGAGATTCTACTCGGTCAAGTACCGCAGCACGCCGACTTTGCGGCTCCCGATCTAGCCTTGACTAGCTCGGATCGAGAATTGCTTGCGGCATTCAGGCAGGCGATTCGCAACGGCAGCTCTCAAGACTTGGTCGCGGATCTAGAGGCAGCCAACATCGATGTGCCCTGTGTCGATGCCTTTCTCGCCGCCATCCAGGATCGCCACGGCCAGCTTAGATCACGGCAGCAAGTCACTGAACAACTCACCGGGTGGTCAGCCTGGCCTGCCAATCTCGGCGCTCGTGGATTGCATGGTTCTGTGCAGTTCGAGCGAGGTCGAGTCTTTTTCACGTTGTTCCACGCCGATGGGAAACTTGTCGATCTTGCTGCCCCTTCGGAACCACTGCCTGACGATTGGTTCTATCGCCCCGCAACGAATGAACCGTACATCAAACAAGCACAAGGGTTGATTGAAAGCATCTTCGCAGGCAACCTTTCGCGGGCCCGTCAGCTATTCTCGCCTCGCTACCAAGAACAGATGACCGTGGAAAGCCTCGCGTCACTCAGCGATCAAGTTCGAAGCGAGTTGGGCACCAAGCCCAACGACTTCGAACTAAAATGGGTGCGGATTGTAGACGAGCTTTCAGAAAAGAACGAAATCGTGCTTCGTTTCTGCTTAGCCATGAACCTGAAAGCTAACGCTGTAGACTTTGGCGATACCCAGTCAAGAGATACCCAGACGAGAGATACCCAGACGAGAGATACCCAGACGAGAGATACCCAGTCAAGAGATACCCAGACGAGAGAGGTCCAACGTGGCTTAGCCTTTGTTGATTTCGTTTTTCCCGCAAGCCCAAGTTCGGTAGGACGCGGACATTTGGTGCATGTCAATGTTCGTGAAACCTGGGCGTCTCAACACCCCAGCAGGGCTCAACAGGTGATGGCCGCTCTGAAGGTACTGGCCACCCAGCCTCAACAAAAAGCTGCACCGAGTATAGAGGTCGACGATCTGCAGGCAGCCAGATCAGGCGGTGATCGATCAGGCAACGCAAAGATCTCGGTGGAAAGTGAAACCGAAAACAAACAAACTCCATCCACTGTATTCCTGAATCTCTTACCTGAAAGCGCGGTGCCCTGGTTTGACCAACAAGCCTTTGCGAGGTTGCAACAGAAAGTAGCATTCCACCTCGATCCCAGTGCCTTTCAAGTCGACTGGGACCTGTGGTCTGCGATTTCTCAGAATGGGAACAGCATCGTAAGTGGGCCTGTTATCCAGGCGGAAGCTGAGATCACCGCAGAATGCTATTTCACGGACGGAAAGCTGCTGGGTGTCAGTTTATTTGGCCCAGATTTCAGCGTCAGCACGCTCGATTGCGTTTCCAACGTGAAGCCCCTTACCGAGGTGTCAGAGGCTTTCTGGCGGCAGCTAATGAACCAGCAATCTGATACAGCCTACTTGCAACTAGCAGAACCCGTAAAGGCTAGTCTTTCTACTCAACAACTGGCGGAAATTGCTGAAAGCCTAAGAGCAAATTTATCCGCGGATTTACGTTCAGTGCATGTGGAGCGGGTGCGGTGGGTCCATCGCGTTGAGCGTCCCGAGCCGATGATGCTGGCAGTCTATTGCCTGTTGGAACTGGAGGATGAATCCCAACGCGGCACTGTGCTGGAGTACCGCCCAATGACCGCTTTCAATTCGCCGCAAGAATCAGTCGCAACGCCCAACCCCGGGGCTCCTGATGACTCCACCGCTCCCGCTAACTCTAACAACGACACTGCCCCCAATGACTCCCATGTCAACGACTCGGATCCAAGCGACTCCGCGTTGAAGGACTCGATGTCAGCCGATTCTATGTCAGCCGATTCTGACCACAGCCGCAAGCCTTGGGAGATCACTCGTTTTGACACCGATTTTGATGCCAGCTATCCACTCCAGTCGTCGTATTGGGGCGAATTCAACTCGGCATTCCAAAGCGGCAAGCCGCAGCGAGTGTTACCCATTATGAGCACCGCAACGCGTGAGGTGGTTGATCAGAGCGTTCTCTCTGCCTTTCTGCGGCAATTCAAGGTGATTACGCGCGATATGGCCCCTGCCACATCGGCTGCTGAAATGCGAGTCTTCGAAGTCGGACAACCTAGAGTGCGGATGAAATCAATGTGGATTCCCAAGATCTCAACAGAGACCGCGACCCCAGATGCCGTACCGGGTAACACTAATCCAATACACGTCACCGCTGAGTTTACCGATCAGGGACTGGCAACATTCCATTTTGAATCGCCGCTTCTAAGCCGCTTTGTCCAACATTGGCGATCCGATGGTTCAATCGAGGCACAGGCGGAACGTTTTCTTCAAAATTGGCTGGCAGGTGATTTACCCACCACGGCCCAGCAGTTAGTTCCGGCTTTGCGAACACAAGAGACTTACCAAAGGCTCAAACGCTTGCGGTCCAATCTTGCCATTCAGCACGGCGATTTTCAGTCAGCCGAGTTGCTCGAGCAATCAACCATGAGCGATGAAAACCGTCTCGAGTTCCTGTACCGTTTGCGGCTAAGCCAAAGGGATACCAAAGCCCGATTGCAGTTTGAGTTGAATGCGATCAACGCTAAAATTGCACTTATACAGATTCCTGAGTAAACAAATCACTGAATCGAAGAGTTAGCTTACAAGGGATGCAGGTCATAGTAGTGTCCGCCTTGTTGCAGATG
>JAOXNT010137780.1:0-10721 GCA_028565815.1 Cletocamptus dominicanus | reverse complement strand
TTTTTTTTAGCCTTCGAAAGAGCGTTTACAAAATGCCAACTGAAGCAGACGATAGCGCCAAAAGCGTAGGACTTGCTTTGCAGAGGGTCTTCTACGACCTGCAGTCCAACGATAAGGCCGTGGGAACCAAGAAACTTACGAAATCCTTCGGATGGGAGGCCTTAGACTCATTCATGCAGCATGATGTCCAAGAGTTCTTGAGAGTGCTTCTCGATAAGCTCGAAATAAAAATGAAGGGTACTTGCGTTGAAGGATCCATTCCAAAGCTTTTTGAGGGCAAAACTATCTCCTACATTCGATGCAAAAATGTCGATTACGAATCAAGCAGGACCGAGTCCTATTATGACATTCAGCTTAGCATTAAAGATAAGAAAAATCTTTATGAATCATTTGAAGACTACATCAAACCAGAAAATCTGGATGGTGACAACAAATACGACGCTGGAGTCCATGGTCTCCAAGATGCAGAAAAAGGAATCACCTTTGCCTCTTTCCCTCCTGTCTTACACTTGCATCTAATGCGATTTCAGTATGATCCTATTACAGATAGCTCTGTTAAGTTCAACGATCGATTTGAATTCCCCTACATACTTGACTTGTCTAAGTACATCAATGCTGATAGTAATAGCAATGGAGTGGAGAGGATGGAGATCGATGACGAGGCTCATTTAAACAGTGTAAATTCAGACAATACTACTTATCTATTACACGCAGTTCTTGTTCACAGTGGTGACAACCACGGTGGTCATTACGTTGTTTTCATCAATCCTAAGGGTGATGGAAAGTGGTGCAAGTTTGACGATGATGTTGTCAGCAGATGTACTGAAAAAGAAGCCATTCAGAACAATTTTGGCGGTGCAGACGATGACATATCAAGCCGACAGTCGAGCAACGCCTACATGCTTGTCTACATACGCAAATCTGCCATGAAAGACGTGCTTTGCGAGGTCGGAGAAAAGGATATTCCTGCAGCTTTGATAGAAAGATTGTCAGAAGAGCGAAAGCTTGAGGCCGCAAGAAGAAAAGAAAAGAGCGAGTCTCATCTCTATATGATTCTTCGAATTTTAGTCGAAGATAACTTTTTTGGTCATCAGGGCAATGATCTGTATGATCCAGATAAAGTCGTTTGTCAAGACGTTCGTGTGAAAAAGTCTGATACGTTGAGGCAAGTAGTTGAGCTTCTATCGAACCATATGAAACATCCCGTCGATCAGCTTAGACTTTGGCCGATGAGTCATAGAACTAACCAGACCCTCCGACCATCTACAATCGATATGGAATATGATATGGACAAGAGTATCTATGACATATCGGAAAATACGAACATTTTCACAGTTTTTTTGGAGATAGCAAGCCCCGAGTTTCGAATGCTCCCAGGTTTTGACAAAGATCACGATGTGATGTTGTTCTTTAAGTATTACGATCCTGAAAAGGAAAAAATCCATTTCATGGGCCACCTTTACACACCCATCACGGCAAAAGTTAGTGCTATGGTACCAGAGCTCTGCAAACGAGCCAATTTACCACTTGACACAAGTCTCATCTTGTATGAGGAAATCAAGCCGAATATGCTTGAAAGAGTGGAGGATATCGATAAACCTTTAGAGCATGTCCTTGAAGAACTCATGGACGGTGACATAATCGTTTTTCAGAAGGAGATACAAAATGAAAAAGATTACCGCCTTCCAAATTGCCGAGACTACTTCAGAGACCTTTTCTATAAGGTTGATGTGACGTTTATCGATAAGAATGTTTCATCTGACCCAGGTTTTACATTAACACTCTCACAACGCATGAATTACAGCCAGATTGCTCGAGCAGTGGCCGAAAAGCTGGACTGCGATCCAATGAAACTTCAGTTTTTCAAAGCTCAGAATTACAGAGACGTGCCAGGCCACGCACTAAGATGTACCTTTGAGGGAACCTTGAAAGATTTACTTGTCTACGTTAGACCAAAACAACCCAAGAAGCTCTTTTATCAACATCTTGCCATTTCTATTCATGAACTTGAAAACAAGAAACCAATCAAATGCACGTGGTTGTCTCTAGACGGCAAGGACGAACACGAATTGACTCTGTATCCCCCGAAAAATGGACGTGTAAGAGATCTTCTTGAAGAGGCTAGGGGAATGTTGAAGTTGTCCAGAGCCGATGCAAAGCTACGTTTACTTGACATAGTCGCCCACAAGATTGCGGGCATTAATATGGAAGACACTCGAATTGACGCTCTCGGAAGCAATAACTCGAAAACCTACCGCATTGAAGAAGTTCCCCAAGATCAGGAACGTATAGGTGAGCTCGAGTTGTTGGTTCCTGTAGTTCATTACCAAAAAGAGATCTTCAACACGTTCGGTCATCCATTTTACCTCAAACTAAAGGATGGAGAAAGCTTCGAGTCAGTTTCCAACAAGATCCAAAAACACATTGATGTACCCGACAAAGAATTTGAAAAATACAGGATTTCCGTGATCACTTTGGGGCGAGCCAAACCCTTAGAAGATCTCCAGCAAGACACGGTTCGAATTCATGACTTCCTACAGGTGTCAAGTGGTGCTCAAGGAGGAAACACAGGAAAGCCATTCATTGGACTCGAGCATGTGAACAAAAATTCTAAGAGACCGAGGTTCAACTACATGGAAAAAGCTATCAAAATTTATAACTGAAGAGAAAACAAGAGGGAAGAAAGCTCATAATTTATGGCGTGTGCGTGTATATTTGAATGGTTAAATTGCTGGACTGCTGCAAAGTTTGGATAGAACTTTTTTTGTTTCATTATACATTTGAGGATTGTGCATCTTGAGTGAAAATTGCTAATGATTATTTAAAAAATTCAGACGACAAATTTTTCGAAGGACACTTAATTTCCACATTAACAACATTGTGGTTCTTCAGTTCCGATTTTCTTCCCTTCTCACGTTGGTTCTTTATTCAAATTCTTATTCATCACATTGTAATATATTACGACGTCAAATAAGAATAATAAAATAAAGCTGCTACATCGCTAAATCTGAAGAGCCTGCACTATTAAAACGATTAATTTTCCTTTGCTATATTTTTCCAGAACGTCAAAATGTCTACTCCTTCGGGAGGATTCAAACCAAGGGAGCATCTGAGTGATCTTTGGATCAAATACACAGAGCAAAATGAAGAAAAGTACTTTCGAAAATTCGTAAAAGACTTAGTGAACCAGTGGGAATCTGAGGTTGCGTCTACTTGGGGTGAGCTGGTCTCAAATGAACTCAACCAAGATAAAAATCACTTTGGTCCTGATTTAAGTACTCTGCCAGAGGAACTGTTGCCAGCCCTCAGCAAATTTCTCTTCATCAGTCGAGATGAGGCTGAACAGGGCGAACTCAATACGAAGGCTGTCAACAATGCCAAGGATATTGTCAAATGTTTGTGCATTATTTCTCGTCATGTCGATAACATTCCACTCGTATCCTCGATGGATTTCATTAAGCTCTTAACCCAGACCGACTTGCATTTTCTCCATCACCTGCTCGAAATGGAATCAGCGTTTTTCACTCGTAAAGTGAAATCGGAGGTAACCAATCAAAAGCTGCGAAGTGAAATAGTAGATTTCATCATGGAAAGTTGTCATTTTCTGGAGACGATTTACGATCCTCGGTTTCGTTGGCGTGCCTTCGTTGAAGGCAACATGAAACGTGCAATGTATGGCGAACCAACACCAATTTCCTTACATCCTGAAAGCATTCCTTTTCTCTACGAGTCTTTCGAGACGGCAATCAGTGAACGTTTTCCAGAAGTCGCCAAGGAACTTCTGACAGTTTTTGGTGCCATCATTTCCGGTGCAAAGCACAACTCCCAAATGGCCATTTCACCAGCCACCAGTAAGATGTTGCTCAAAACTGTGAGGGATACATCAGAGGGAGCCATTGTGCACATAGCAGCTATCCATTGCTCGGCCAGATCCATTCAGATCTTGCACGAAATGAACATGGATGAGAGACAAATCGATATTGTTAAGTTAATAGAACAATATCAACAAATCCTACTAGCACTTGCAGAAAAGGAACAATTGCTTCTCAGCACAATGATAGAAGGCGTATCGATGGTTACAAAAGTTCTCGACGTGAAGAAATCAACTGAGTTGCAAAGCTGTCTCGCGAAATCCGGAATTATAGAGACCCTTCTGACCATAGTAGTCGACTCGAAGTTGAGTGATGATGAAAAGCATGTTCTCATGCCAGAAGTGATACATCGAATCAGTCAATTGTTAAAAAACTGTGATGTTGCTAGCCAACGAATGCTCAAGATAGAAGGATATCAGCGTCTTTTTGATGTCGTCAACACACTTGGACCTCCCAACGATGCAACTCTTCGTGCAATTTTGTCCATAGCCACCCATGGCGAAGATCCTACCAAAGCAAAGAAGATTCGCAACATTGAACCTATAGCCTACCTGTTAAAATGGTTAAGAGAAACAGATTATGAGAACCAAGATCTACAAGTTTGGCTGTGTGAACATATTGGAAAACTTTGTTCTGGAAACATTCAAAACAAGGTAAGAATTGTTATTCTTTCGAATCGAATAGAGCTTTGATTTATTGATTGCTCTACAGATGTTATGCTGTGATTCTGGAATCATAACTCGCATCATTGAGGCCCTTCAAGATCACCACAAACTACATCAAAACAGCGCTGTCGAGCTTTTGCGTTTAGTTGAGACATTGGGAACACACTCTATCAATCCTTTTGAGCTGAAGCAGCTTATAAGTCTCCTAAGGCTTAAAGAAAGTGAAGAGGGGCTTAAATTTCCTTATAAAAGTCATGTTATTCATGTGATATCAGCCATGGCAAAGGGAGATGGATATGAGGCAGCAAGAAGCTATTTCGATTTTACTGACGAAAACAAAAGCTGTTCCAATTTCTGCATTCTCGATATCCGTGATTGGACAAGTCCATCCCATGGCTTTACATTTCAGTGTTGGATACGGCTTGAAAAGTTGCCAGCTCCGTCTAGAAAGTCAAGAGAGCACAAACGAAGACAATTATACAGTTTTTACACCAGTGGAGGAAACGGATTTGAGGCTTTCTTCACTTCTGATGGAATTCTGGTTGCTGCCGTAGCAAATAAGAAAGAATATTTGGCTGTAGCGTTAAAAGAACATCCAATTGATGACGAAAGGTGGCACTGTAAGTGATGCATTTGTGTTTGATCAGTTATCGTGTTTAACCTTTTTGATGTCCTTTTAGGTATTGCTATATCTCACGGTGCTGGTAAGAGACCATTTGGAAGTAGTTGGGTGTCTTTTTTCATTGACGGAACAAAAAGGCTTGAGTGTAATCTCAAGTATCCTTCGTTAAACGAGCCTTTTACTTATTGCCAAATTGGAAGTCCTCTCCAACGTAGCAACATTCCTGCACTTAATCCAGATGTCAAACCAACGTTTAAAGAAGGATTGATGGATGCCATAAAGGTCGGAATTCCTGGTGTGATCAATCTGCCCACATTGAAGAGCTCTCAGAATGATCCGCATGTTCAGGTTGCTTTTGTGGCATCTTTTGTGCATTAATTCATTTATATTAAACTTTACACCTTTTAAGTGGACTCTCATTGGACTCGAGGATCAACTGTGGGGAGATTCGTGCACTCTTCAAGGCCAGATCAGCATCATTAGCTGCCTAAATGACGCACTGTCTCTTCCACAAGCTAAGTTGATTTACAACATTGGACCTAACAGAAGCATAGCTAACATTGGAGAAGAGTATGGAGATTATGCGGACTTAGAAAGCAAGGTCGTATTTTGTTATTCTGCCAGAGCAAAAAATAACTTAGGTTGTCCAAACTTACGTGATCGAGAGTCTTTTGAAGCACAAGTAAGCGAACGTGAGAGTTTAAATTATATTTTTTGATCTTAAGAGATTTTTTTTTTTCTAGGTAACTGTGAAAACCTTTAGCACACAAGATGTGAAGGATGTTATAAATTGTATTGGAGGTGTTCAAGTTTTATTCCCATTATTGGAAACAGCTGCAATGGCCACTGAGAGTGAAGCAAAAGACATTGGCTACTTATCACTTAGAACTGCCGAGTCCAGAAGCAGAAGAAATTCGGCTGAATTTGAAACCGATTGGGAGCTTTTGCCTTCAAGTTCTTTCTCAGATTGGAAACTGGAGCAAAATGCTATTTCAGGCTTCTTAACTCTTGTCAAAAACCTTGTTAGTATCTCATATATCTATTGTATGACTTTTGGAGGATTAATTTAAGCTATTTCTTTAAGGTTCTGAATCACACAATTAACACGGAGCAACTTATGCGAGGTGGAGGTGTGGCCATTATTGGTGACTTGCTTCAAAAAGCAAGACCTGAGCTCATCGATGTGAACGTTTTAATGGCCTCACAACTTCTTGTTGAGTTAGCTCAATCGTCCAGAGATAATAAGCTGCTCTTGCAAATCTACCAAAATATTCTTTTTGATTTTCGTATTTGGTATAAACATGCAATTAGTGCAAATAATTTATCCCTTATTAATATTATTTTTTTTTTTTTATTCTAGGTCTAAATCTGAATTTGCCGTTCAAATTGGACACATTCAGTACATTTCGACAATCATTAAGGATGACAGAAAGTACTTTAGATCCCGTTTTGGAGTGCAATATCTTTTGGACGTCGTTAGAAAACACTATGGCGGCAGCACTGACAGATTAAGTGAGGAGGATTGCAGAACCATCAGGAATGCAATGTTTTCTCTTGTTAAATTTTTCTTAAATAAGGATCCGCATTCGAAAGAAGTTTTTCCAGTCATCGCATTCATTATTAGTGAGAAAAATCAGGTAGAACTGATAGTTTCTTTACCTTAAATCGTTCATTAAGCTAATGTGCAAGCTTTTGTTCAGGTGATTTTGAGAGAGATGAGTGAATTGGTTGCTCACTATCTGACTTCTAAATCTGCAAAAGATGAGGTCTTTTTGCTGATGTACGAGAGCAGAAAGGCCGATCTTTTCCATTGCCTTTTACTCAACCGATCTTTCAATCACGGATTGAGAAAATCCTTCTTGAGACTCATCATTATCTTACTGCGAAGTAATCGAGTATCGATTCGACACAAGCACAGAATGCACTTGTCAGAGGCAAAATACATTGGATACTTCCATTTGCTTTTCAAATCCACCACAAGGACTGAAAACGAAGAAAAAGAGGTAATCAACGTCTTTTTTTGGAGAGAGAGAGAGAATACATTTCAAATTAATTTTGTTTAGATGATAACTAAAGAAGAAGTTTTGCTCTTAATGGATGAGCTGTTACTCTTTGACGATTCAACGTCGTATCAAGGAATTTTAGGACTCATTCACCATCTGCACCTGCATAGCCTTGACTTGAAACTAGAGGTCGCAAGAAAGGTGATGACTTGTCTCTTCTCAAAAAATGACGTTCCTCAACAGTTTGCAAAGCAAACTGGATGGCAAGATTGCTTAACTAGGTAATTGCTATTAAAAATATCATGAGGTGTTACAATTGCTAACTAAAACAAATTTTGTCAGGCTCTTAGTGAAAAAGGTTGTCAAAACAGAGATGGAGGATTCATCAGAACACAGAGAGGCTTTTGAATCAGCTCCATTGTCCCCATCTCACACTGGAGGAGTGGAAGCTTCTCCAAAATCTTACGGTATGGTGACGTAAAAAAACATTCAATTTGCTCTTTTCAAGCTCTTATGGTGCTTTTTTTTGAGTAGTACCGGTAAAACAAATTTTCTAATGATTTTAGGTCCAGCCAGTGATGTTGTCGAACGTTTCAGCGCAACCGCTAGCAAAGTTGTTACCGATGCCACCAACAGAGTTACTCGAGATGTCAACTATGCCAGCGAGTACGTTTCGGACAAAGTTTTGGCTACACAAGATCGAGTCACTCTGAAAATGATGTCTGCTCATGATAAAGTTCATTCAAAGACCCACGAGATAATGGAGTTCGTCCAAAGTGGATTCGATGATATCAGTGGGCGGCGAAGACGTCGAAGTTCTTGTAGCCAAACGTCATATAACGAAGATACAACCTCTTTGTGCGAAAGAGCTGGTACTCCACAGTACCTTCAGGCTTTTGACAACTTTGGTTTCGAAGACTTGTCTTTCAACAAGTCTTCGAAATCAGCATCATCCAGCTCTGAAGATGTTTCAACTTCCCGAAATGAAAACAACACCAGTGCAGTTCAAGCGCCTCTAGAGGATATGGACTCATCCAGCGTTCAAGATATGGAATTAGTAAACGAAAGTCTTGTTAGCGAAGAAATGAAGAATCTGTATACAGATGTGAAATCCGACGATCGTGAGGAGGAACTTTGTCAGCTTGTCATCAACATTTTGTTCACCATTATGTGGAGAGGTGTCCAGGGAGGAATGGTATCTAGTGTCGATGAGATCATGAAGGAAAGAGGTCAGGTCATCACGAGCATCAATATGCTTGGTCTTAATCACGAGCTGTACTGCAGTCATGTTGAACTAAAAAGACGCATAGTCGAATTATGCGTGCAAGCTGTTCTCTCTGACCATCAGGAGGCTTTCACCGCCTACTGTTACGAGAACACTCAAAGTGGTCAAGCTCCAACAACATCGACTGCTGAGTTCGTCATGCACTGGGTTTACGATTTAGTAATGCTAGACCAATGTGCCAATTTCAGTAAGAAAGTATCCGAAAGTCTCCTGGATGGAGTAATTGGTCTCATGGAGAAGTTTGCCATGTTTCAAGACGTTGGTAACGATGAAAGCCCCACCCTGGCTGGGTCTTGTTGCAAATTGGCATTGGAAGTACTTTTGAAATGTGTCGAGTGTAATGAAATTGAGATTAGAAGCATGGCCACTGCCAAGTTGCACACACTTGTCCTGACCAGAGAAAACAACCCCAAGACCGAACTCGCCTTCCTTATTGATCGTGTGGCCAAAATAATTGAAAACGCAACTGGAAGTGAGAGTGATCGCTCTGCCGTTATGCCTTTGATGAGGTCTATTTTGGAAAAATCCAGAGACCAGCTTCACATTGGGACTCAGCTACCGTCTTTGAACATGCGGAAACCTGCAGGTGAATTCTATGACGAATTCATCAGCTACACCCAAAGCGAGGAATGGAAGTATTTTCTGAACAAGAAAATAGCTCCACTGGTCACCAAATACACTTCTGATGTACTCAGCAGTCTTTCTCGAGAAATGGATACTTTCTGGGCTGAGTGTTACGAACGATCCCAATTAGCAATGCATAAGAGGAACAGAGAAATTGGAGAGAGTAAGCTGAAGTTCATTTCCAAGTATGTAGAACCTTTTCAGACTGCTGTGAAAAATGAGAACAGTCGCTATCACAACCTACTAAGTCAACAGCGATCAAATTCTATATTCATCAAAAAGCGATGGGAAGTTAGTAAACGGTTGTTTTTCGGCCCCAGAGGGGCATGGACGTCAGGTGATAAAGAAAAAGTGTCCACTGAGCACTGGAAATTATCAAACAATGAGAACCTCCTGAGGATGAGACTTAAACTTATTCCAAATCCGGATTTCGATACCCATTTGAGCGCCAGTGCTCACAGGGATAATCTTGCATTGGAAGATAAGTCAGGTGGTCCGGATTTGCTGAAACTCCAATTGTCCAAGGAAGCTCTGAAATCCATGGATGTCACTGAAGAGGATACTGAGGATGGACTTACTGAAGACGAACTGAAGTCTTTGGCCAAAGAACAGGTATGTGTACTTCAATAAGGTGTTGTATACAGTATTTTTACGATGATATCTTTCTCCAATTCAGATGGAAACCGCTAATGAAAGTAGTGAAGCGGAAAGAATGAGTGAGAGATTACTCATGAGTGAAGATTGTGAGCTTGTAACCTTCATGTCCGTGATCAAAGGCAAATTAGAGCTTACAACCAATTACGCTTACTTTTTTGACTCAAGTCAATTCAAGGAAGGCGAAGAACGACATGATCTGAGGTTTGATTGACTAGTTCTTTATGAAATTCTTGACAACATTTTTTTTTTCTTTTTTTTTAGGTTTAGCTTAAATAGTTTGAGAGAAATGCATCTAAGACGATTCAATTTGCGTCGAACGGGAATCGAGTTTTTCATGCTTGACCAGACCAACTATTTTTTGAACTTTGCCAATAACAAGCGTCGTAACAAAGTATTTTCTCGAATCATCGGCCAGAGACTCCCGAATCTTATCACAACGAGCATTCGATCACCTGGAGACATTCTCAAAGCTTCTGGACTCACTCAAAAATGGGTCAACAGAGAAATCAGCAATTTTGAATACTTGATGTACCTCAACACCATCTCTGGAAGAACTTTCAATGACCTCTCACAATATCCCGTTTTTCCGGTACGTAATTAGTTTACCTATTTCTTTTCTTTGAGTAATTATGTATACTTTTTCTACCAGTGGATTCTAGCTGATTATTCGAGTGAGACCTTAGATCTCAACAAACCAGAGACGTTTCGAGATCTTGCTAAGCCCGTTGGTATTCAGAATCCTCAGCACGTTGAAGAAGTTAAGTCCAAATACGAGAATTTTGAAGATCCGTGTGGAATCATAGCAAAGTTTCATTATGGTACTCATTACTCAAACTCTGCCATGGTCCTTCATTATTTGGTCCGAGTTGAACCCTTTACCAAATTGCATATCGAACTCCAGAGTGGTAGATTCGACGTTGCCGATAGACAGTTCCACTCCATTGGAAAAACTTGGAAAAGTCTCTATGAAAACTTGAATGATGTGAAAGAATT
>JAOXNT010137447.1:0-10733 GCA_028565815.1 Cletocamptus dominicanus | reverse complement strand
CCCCATAGGAAAGCTGATATTGAGTACTTACAAAAAAGATAGACGAAGTATAAATTCAAATTCGTAGAAAACGGGTAAATTATTTTTTGCGAACTCCCTTATTAATTGCCAGTAGTAATTTTGCTCTTTCCGGAATATTCTTATTACCAAACACATGATGTTTCGCCTTTTTACTGTCACTTCCCTGCTTTTAGCGATTTGTTTAATGGAAGTCGGATGCCAATCCGGCAAAGTGTTTTCCGATACAACACCTGTACAACATGATTTATTTGACCAACTCCTTCAGAAACACGTCAGTGTGGACGGAAGCGTTGATTATCAGGGTTTTATCAGGGATACTGTTGTTTTTAATCAATATTTGGAATTGCTGCAAAATCATCCTCCGAATACCCGAAAATGGTCAAAAAACGAGCAACTCGCCTATTGGATTAATGCTTATAATGCGTTCACGATAGACCTGGTTCTTCAACATTATCCCATCAAGAGTATTAAAGACATCAAGAAAGGCATACCATTTGTGAATAGCGTGTGGGATCTTAAATTTATAAAAATTGGCAACCAGACCTATGATTTGAATCAGATAGAACATAGCATCATCCGAGCCCAATTTGAGGAACCCCGTATCCATTTTGCCGTCAACTGCGCCTCCTACTCCTGCCCGCACTTGCGCAATGAAGCCTATACTGCCGCTCGGCTGGAAGAACAACTGGAAGACCAAACCCGTACTTTTTTTAACGATGCCCGGAAAAACCAAATTCTTAGTGCCGATAAAGTCGTTGTATCCATGATTCTAAAGTGGTACAGCACGGATTTTACCAATAAAGGAATTTTTAGCCGTTTGTTTGGCGGAAAAGGGCGTTCGCGCCGACTCATCAATTTTATAAATCCGTATGTAGAAATTGATTTGAGTAAAAATGCGAAGGTAGAATTTATGGAGTATGACTGGAGTTTGAACGAATAAATTTGGTCTTGCCGCCTTTCAAAATGAGAATAGAGCTATCCCGAACAGACTGATTCTTCCCCACCACTCGGCAACTACTTGTCAAAAGAGATAATTTTTTTTAAAAAAATGTGGCATTTGTTATCAAAATTGTCAATTTAGCGTATCAGGTTACAAATGGCTATCTTTTGTAATTGGTAAAACGGGAGATTGGTGCAAATTGTGTAATTTAGTGCTTTTAGTTCCTAATCCCGTATTCCTAAGAAAAACACCATCAACTAACCACTTTTTACATGACAATATTTAGACAATTTTTATCTATCGCTGCATTGCTTGGTTTAGCTATCGGTGCCCAAAGCCAGGATATTAATGTTCGTTCTCTTTACAACATGATGCCGCTATCGGTCAACCCTGCCTATACCGGAGATTTTGAAGGCACCTTCCGAGTCGGCGGAATGTTCAAATCCTACCAAAGTAATGTTTACCAAACGCCTGCTTTTTTTGTAGATGTACCTATACTAATGGTCAGAAAACGGGACTGGGTAAGCGGCGGAGTCGTATTTGACTCCGATACTGCCGGAGATTTGGATATGAGAACCACTCGTTTTTTGTTTTCTGCCTCGTATCACTTGTCGCTGGACAAAAAGGCAAAAAGTTATCTGGTTGCCGGTTATCAGTTTGGTTCGGATGCCATTGGTGAATTTGGCAATTTTATGGCCCTTGACCTCGAAAATGTGAACGACAACACCGTTGACAACATTGACCCCATGAATAACCAAAATCGCTCGGTCAATAATTTTGGTTTAATGTACC
This sequence comes from Cletocamptus dominicanus, assembly GCA_028565815.1. Classification (NCBI taxonomy): domain Eukaryota; kingdom Metazoa; phylum Arthropoda; class Copepoda; order Harpacticoida; family Cletodidae; genus Cletocamptus; species Cletocamptus dominicanus. Next base: position 8,980 of record JAOXNT010137447.1, on the reverse strand, counting down.
GTTCGCAGGTGGACAAAAATACCTTGCTTAATATTGGTGCTTCTTACAGCTATATTATCCGCCAAAACGGAAGCGCACTCTCCGGTGGCGGAAGCGGCGGTCAATTCAACCGACCCTCCCAAATTATTCTGCACGGACTGATAGACCGCACCCTGAATGACCAATTATCCATCCATCCTTCTTTTATTGTCAGAAATCGAGGAGTCGAAGGCACCGATATCATGCTGCAAGCCATGATGGGCTATCAGCTAAAGCCCGAACTGGATTTGCGGCTAAAAGGAGGAATTGGCTATGACGTTGACCAGGGACCAGCACTGCTACTGGGAGCTGATTATGAAGATTGGAAATTTGGGCTTTCTATAGAATTTCCGGTTTACGGAATAGCAGAAACAGTAGGCTTCGGCGGTTTTGAAATTTCGGCTAATCGCATTATTAAAGTTTATAAAAAACCGGTGGTCGAACCGACCATTTGTTGCCCCGATTTATAAAATAACCCGCTGTCAAATAGCGTTTTATGAATGAGGAGATGAATGATTATGGTGAACTTGTTTTCCTTTTTAACCAATACTAATAAAATAGCCTGAAAAAATGATTCAGTATAAAAATTATATACTTTTATTCTCACTGCTGTTGCTGACGCAAGGATTGTTAGCACAACCCCTAAACCGCGCGACCCCCCGTGTAATGCTGCAAACCGCCAATGAGCAACTGGATAAGCAGGATTTTTTCCGCGCGCTGGAATGGTTTGATAAATACTATGAGGAAACTCGTGACACGGAAGTGATCCCGCAAATGGCACGACTTTATATGAAACTGAACGATTATGGAAAAGCAGCGCGCTATTACGGACGCTATCTGGATGCCGATGAGGACGAAAAACGAGAGCGCAAAGGAGAAACACTGACTCCCGAGCAAGTGGAAGACCGATTCGATTATGGTCGGGCACTCAAAATGGAAGAAAAATTTGACGAAGCTATTACGCAGTTGGAGCGATATATCGAAGAAGGTACCGACGAAGTAAAAAAAGAGCTGTCCAACCGTGAAATAGCCGGTGCGCGGCTTGCTATTCAGCAGGGTTCGACACTAGATGATGGAGAGGAAGTAAATGGGTTAAAAATAGAGGAAATTAAAAAAATTAATACCAAAGAAGCCGAATACGGTCCTTTTTTGTACGATGGCGATTTATACTATTCTTCTTTTGGTGAAGTAGATGAAATTATCACCACCGATGGAGAAACACCCCTGCTATATGCCCAAATCTTTAAAGCCTCCAAAGACGACGACAAATGGGAAGAAGGCGAGCCACTCAATGTAAAAATCAATCGTGAAGACTTCCAGACTACCCATCCGCATATTTCGCCGGACGGACGGTTTATGTACTTTACCCGTAGCCTGTTGCGCGGCAATAAAGTCGAAATCAGCAATATTTATTATAGTGAAAAAGACGGCAACGATTGGGCTGCTCCCAATGAAGTGGCTATCGGTTTTGACGAACAGGATTTTCGTGCTTTTCATCCCTGCGTGGGGGAATTATTTGGACAGGAAGTGCTGTTTTTTGTGTCGGATATGGAAGGAGGCGAAGGGGGAAAAGATTTGTATTATGCTACCAAAAAAGGAGACGGGGTTTATGGAGAACCGGTTAGCCTGGCATCCATCAACACCCCCGGCGACGAAGTAACGCCGTTTTATCGGAACGGCACCCTCTATTTCAGTTCTAACGGGCATCCCGGATACGGTGGTTTTGATTTGTTTACTACGGTCTGGGATGGCACCAAGTGGAGTACACCGGAAAATATGGGGCGAGGGTATAATACTCCTTTGGACGAAAAATCTTTCTTTCTGGACGAAGAGGGTCTCAACGGCTTTCTGGTTTCTAATCGCGACGGACGTGGCTTTGTAGGGCGAAATACCTGTTTCGATATTTTCCAAATGGAAATACCACCGGTTACGGCCAACGTACTGGCAGAAGTCTTTTATGGTAGAAAAGCCTTGCGAGGAGCGACCGTGGCATTGGTAGAAATGGTCGGAAATACCCCTTCTAACCCTACCGAACAGACCAACAAAAGAGCTAATGATTTTGATTTTCCGTTGGCACTGGAAAAATCCTACTTGCTGATTGCCAGCCGGGACGGATATACCAGCGATACCGTCAAATTATCAACCCTTGATATAACGACCTCTACTACCTTCAACGAACGATTTCAGTTGGAAAAAGCAAAACCCGAACCTATACCGGAACCAGAGCCGGAACCCGAACCCGAGCCGGAGTACGAAGAAATTGTAGTGGAAATCAATCAGCCCATTCGGCTGTCTAATATTTACTACGATTTTGATGATGATAAAATTTTACTCGATGCCGAAAAGGACTTGAGTGTCTTGCTCGATTTGATGAATCGCTACCCGGAAATGGTCATTGAGCTGTCCTCTCATACCGATGCCCGTGGTGGCAACGACTATAACGAAGCCCTCTCTCAAAGAAGGGCTGATTCTGCTGCTCGCTGGCTGGTAGAAAGAGGAATTGCGGCCGAGCGTATCAAAGCAGTCGGGTATGGAGAAAAACAACCGGCTACTGTAGATACGACAATCATGCGCGACAATCCATTTTTGGAACCAGGCACGGTGTTGACTTTTGATTTGATTAGCAAGCTGTCCCCCAAAGAGCGCAGAGAAGCAGCCCATCAGGTCAATCGTCGTACCGAATTTCGTATCATAGAAGGACCTACCAATATCAAAATTAAAAAACTGGAAAAACGCATTAAAAAACAGCCGGCCAAGCCCAAAATCAAGGTTATTGATAATACCAAAAAAAGAAAATCACGTCGCTCTAAAAACAGAAATTCCAACCCCGCTCCCGTACAGGATACCTTGCAGATAGGACTACCCAAAATGGTATTTGAAAAATCAATGGTTGATTTTGGAGCAATAAAAAAAGGAGAAAAACGGGAGTATGTTTTTAACTTTACTAATGAAGGACAAGCTCCTCTTTTCATCGAATTTGCCAGTGCCTGCACCTGTACCACCCTGGATTATAGCACAGAAGCTGTTTATCCGGGAGAAAAAGGCAGCATTAAAGCAGTATTTGATAGTAATAAAATTGAAACAGACGAAACGATTGATATTGATATTATCCTCGCTAATGAAGACCCGGAAACGGGCTATCAAATAGTCGAAAGAGTTTCTTATACTTATCAACTGGTACAATAGATAAAAACTTGGTAGCCCTTACGCTGCGTAAGCAAAAGGAGCGTTACAAATTAGGAACTACCAAAAACTTATAGAACTTTCGAGAGAAAGCGAATTGGCAAAATATTAAAAAGTCAATTCGCTTATTTTTTCATCGTTCCTAACCCGCCGTTACTTCCCACATATCGTCTTTGGACAAATACTTTTGGGCGAGGTCTTGTAGTTGTGTAGCAGTTACTTCTTGCACTGTTTTGACTACTCGGTCGAAGTGGTCAAAGGGTAAATCATTGCAGACCATCAGCCGAATAACTTCTGCTACCTGAAAAGGCCCATCAACCATGTTGAGCATATTTCCTAGCATATAGTTTTTGACCATTGCCAATTCCTCTGCTGGTATTGGTTCCTGTTGCAGGCGATAGATTTCGTGATAGATTTCCTTTTTGGTAGCTTCTACAAATTCGTTACCGGTCTCCGTAGCGATATAAAAACAGGAATTTTTAACCATATTATCCTGAGTGGAGTAAATATTATAGGTGTAGCCTTTTTTTTCTCGAATATTCATCATCAATCGAGAACCAAAATACCCTCCCAGTGCTGTATTAAGTACAGAAAAGGCAATTTGGTCAGGGTGATGGCGATTAGGCATTTTTTTACCAATGCGAATAGCAGTTTGCAACGTATCTTTTATTGGAAAGTGACAAGACTCCGCCCGGGAACTGGTAATATTCATATCAGGGTAACTGGCAAAGGTTCCGCCCGGAAGTTGCCCAAAGTGTTTATCCAGTAAATCAATCATCGTTTGGGGAATAAACCCGCTTACAAACAAGAAACAATTATTAGCATGGTAATATTGCCGAAAATGACGCTGTAAATCTTCTCTCCTGATGTCCTCAAATAATTCCTGACTGCTATTATACCCATACGGATGTTCTTTACCAAAAATCAGTTCAGTAATCATTCGATAGGCGACTACATCGTTTTTGGATAAATCAACTTGCAGTTTTCGCTTGCTGTTTTGCACAAAAGTATCCAATTCCTTTTGAGGAAAATCAGGCTGAGTCAACAATGCCTCCAGCAAGGGAAGTAAATAAACCACTTGTTTGCTCAGGCAATATAACGTGATAACTGAAAAATCCAGATTAGCAGTCGTAGAAAGAGTAGCTCCGTAGAAATCGATCGTTTCAGCTACCTCGGACGAACTAATCTTCGTAGTACCTTCCCGGATGAGTCGGGCAGTGCTTTTGGCGATTAATTTTTTGTGTTCAAATGGCCGGCCGGCGCGAACCACTAGTTGTATTTTGACAACTTCCTGCTGCCCCATATTAAGCAGGTAAAGCGGGATTCCATTCTGAAGCACGTGCTTCTCGGGGGTCGGTAAATACAGTTTGGTAACAGTAGATATCTTAGGTGGCTGAGTCCGGTCTGGCATTGATAGATGGTCTGATAACTGGAAACAAGCATTTCTTCAAAACAATATAATTTTGAAAAAAAGCTGGCGAGATGGTCCTATTTTATAATTTGATTAGTAGAATCCCGATAACTGCTAAACCCTGCAAAAATACCAACTCCATTTTCAATGTTGGAATAAACAGTAACGGGTTCTGCAAACGGACGATGCTCATTTTCCTTTTGGCGAGATAAAGATGTTTGAAATAAATAATAAGCATTGGATACGGTACGCAATTCAGCAGTAATCTGGTGTTGCTGAACCGGAGCAGCCAGCAAGGTATAAAAAACAAGTGCCGTTTCGGAAGAGGTAAATTCAGCATCCGAAAAAAGAAATGAACTTTTGTCGTGGTGCAAGGTCATAGAAGGGTTGGTAGCAGCAGGTTCCAGATTTGACAGTAGCTCTGATATACCCGGCTCCTCACCATTATAGTTAAATGCCGATTCCTGTTCGTGATGTGGAGTAATTTGGTCAAATAAACGCAAATGATAGAAATTGATTACCTGCGGGTCATCAATAATGACTCGAATCACTACTTTGTACCACTTTTTCTGGTCTATGATTAGTGATTCGATGGTGTCCACCTCAACAGCTCTCAGTTTTACCGGCTCCGGAATATAATCTTCTGCATAAATGAGCGGTCGGTCGGGCTGGTCAATTTCCAGCCGATAGGAGCGTCCGCTGACAGGGCGCATTAAGCGGGTTTTGTAATAAGGCGGATTAAGAGGCACTAAATCCAGTGTTTCGGTACTACCCTCGGAGAGGTCAGTGAGGACAACAGAAGCATTATGCAGATATTCGGTGGGTTGATTTTGCAGCGGAGTCTTTTCTTTGGCAAGTGTGACTCGCAGTTCCTGGCCGGTTGTAAAATTGGCATCCACCACAATATTCCTCGATTGATCAGGGAGTTCTATTTCTACTGCACTTTCGCAGGCGCAGAACCAACACAAAACGACCACACACCAAAGGAAAGAATGGTTATATTTTGTATGGGATGCTATCAATTTAGTTGTTATTATGAAATTAAACAGAAATTAAATCTCTTTTTGTAGCGACAGGTTGCCACGAAGTACTTTTTCATCGTTCCAAAGATACATTTTTTTCTAATACCGAATCAGAATTTAACAGTATAGCGAAAAAAAGGTGTAAACGGCAGCAAAGTAGCTTGTACAAATTCTTTCTCTCCACTACCATCATTCTTTTCTGCCAGCCGGTAATACAAGGGGTTTTCACGATTATAAACATTATAAATGCCCAACAACAAGGTCTGTCCTCTTTTTTTACCAAAAAGATAACGTGTACTCAAGTCAAGACGATGATTGGCAGGCAGGCGACTCTCGTTTTTACTACCAAAACCAACTACCCCGACGGGAGCTAGCCAATTAGAGGAGTTGATGGTATAAACGCCATTAGGCAAAGTGGTCGGAGAGCCCGAATCAAACCGCCACGCTGTCTGTACCGACCATTGTGCATTAATTTGCCAGGTAGCAGTGATTTTTAAACTGTGGGGGCGGTCAAAACGGTCAGCATACCATGCTCCAAAATTTATCGCTTCAAATTGTCGGAATGACCTTGAAAAGGTATAGTTGAGTTGGCTGGTAAATTGTTGGGTGTGCTTTTTTATTAAAAATTCTACTCCGTAGGCACGTCCTCGTCCTTGTGTGACTTTTTGCTCCCACCGATTGGCATCCAGCACTAAAGATTGCACCAGAAAACTGCTTCCTTCCTGATAAGCCAGCAGGTTGTTTAATTCTCGATAGTAGGTTTCTATCCCTGCCAAAAGACCATTTTTCCAAGCTCGTTGTACTCCGAGCGTCCATTGTTGCGCCTGCTGTGGAGCTGCTCCAGAAGTTGCTGGAACCCACAAGTCAGCAGGTAAACCCAAGCCGGAAGTGCTTAATAAATGTAGTGGTTGCCGAGTGTGCGACCAGGATGCAGAGAAGGAAGTTAATGAATCCATTTGCCACCGAACTCCCAGGCGCGGCAAAAGATGGAAAAAATACTCCGTTCCGGAATCCAGCCAACTGGCACGTACCCCCATGTTAAGCAGCCAATTGGGACCAACTTTCCATTCATCTTCTGCATAGAGTTGGTACTCCCGGATGTCGTATTGTTGTTGTTGCGCCTGTATCGAATCAATACGGCCGCGCTCGTCAAGTCCCAATACAGCTCCTTCCGCAATAGTATAGGCTCCTGGACGAAACCGGGAGTAGCCAAGTTGGTAACCGATATGAATCTGGTGATTTAAAGAAGGGAGCAACGTTAAATCACTGGTCAGTCGCCACTCTTGCAATGCGGATTGAAATTGATTATAAAAACCATCCAGGTTTGGTGTTGATGACTCTCCTCCGGGAATACTCAACAGGGATTTCTCCTCATAAAGTTCTTTGGATAAAAAGCGGTACTCGCTCAATGAGAAAGTGGTATTGATAAAATAACGGTCATTAAGAATATAATTCCAGCGCAAGGAAGCCAACCGGTTTTTCCAGTCGAGCGTTTGCTGATGGCGAGTGGAATGGCCGGAGGTTACCTGGTTATCCAAAACGCTAACATCGTTAAACTGGTCATTGCCATTATAAAAATGAAGCAAGATTCGATTTTTACTACCAATATTCCAATTGAATTTGGCATTAAAATCAGAAAAATCAATCTGTGTTGCTCCCGCTCCGCCGTTTTGTTCTTTATACTTCCGGCTAATTGGGCGCAGCCATTCTCCAAAAATAGATTTACGGCCAGTCACCAGAAAAGAACTATGTCCTTTTTTGATGGGTCCCTCCAGCGTTGCCTTGACTGAAGTGATGCCGGCGCTTAGCGAGCCGGTCAGTTGCTGCTGATTTCCCTCCCTGGTTCGTATGTCCAGCAGCGAGGAGAGCCTACCCCCGTAACGGGCAGGAATATTGCTTTTGAAAAAAGTTGCTCGACTGAGAATATCATTATTAAAAATGGAAAAAAGTCCTGCCAGGTGAGTGGGACTATAAACCGGAGCCCCGTCAAGAAGTATCAGATTCTGGTCGGGGCTTCCTCCTCTGACCGCCAACCCTCCAAAACCATCGGGTCCACTTATCACCCCCGGCATTAACTCCAGCAACTGATAGGGGTCAGCTTCACCACCGCGAGCCGGAATGTCAGCTACTTCAGAGGCAAGAAAAGACGTTTTTCCAATCGAAATATTAGATAACTGATTGTTTGGAGGTCTGGAAGTAACGATTACCTCATTGAGCATAATAGCAGGCTGAAGTCGAATATCCAGTTGAATGTCTTTGTTTAAATGAAGGCGTTTTTGCTGGCTTTTGTACCCCAGAAACGAGAAAGTGATGGTTGTCCAGCCGGGGTTCAATGTCATACTGAAAAACCCGTATTCATTCGTAACGACGCCCTTTTCCAGCTCTGGAAGATAGACATTGGTGGCAATCAGATGCTCTCCGGTAGTTTGGTCGCGTACAACACCACTTACCGTCCATTGCTGCGTGACCGGCTGTTTAAAAAAAACAACCTGTTTGTCTTTCATCTGATAGCCCAGCGGTGTGTTCTTAGTTAATGCTTCCAGGATGTCTTTCAGTGAAGAAGAGGTAATGCGCAAGGAGATTTTTTGATTGGGAAAAGAACGACCGTCAAAAGTAACGCCCACTCCGGTCTGTTTACTAAACTCCAATACTGCTTTTTTGAGTGGAAGATTTTTGATGTTTACTTGATACACATGTTGAGAGGCTGGTTGGGCTTCCAACCAAAAACAGGAGAGTACCCACACTGTAAAAAGTATAATTCTTTTCATCAACCGGTGTTACGTAAAAAAACAGCAGAAAGTTGGAAGAGTTATTTCCAGAACACCGGACAAGGAAAACTGCTTTCTAAAAGGCTAACAAGTCTATTGACAAGTTCCATTCAAACGATATTTTTTGGAATCAACTTTTTCAACCTCAAAATTGAACGCAAAACCAACCTGTTCTAGTATTGCTTCCGGGGTATTTGCGACCAAAGTTGCATTAAACAGACAGTGCTTCAAATCCGGTTTTTCCAAAATAATCGTCACTTCAAATTGTTTTTGAAGGTAATCAGCAACCTTTTGGAGCGAAAAATCTACAAAATTTAGCTGTTCTGCATGCCAATCTACTACTTCGGACAGGCTGGCCGTTGCCTTTATCCACTCTTTTTTATCGGTGGAATAAAAGGCACTTTCCGCTGCTCGCAAACTTACAGCATAATCAGATTCCGGAGCAGCAACTTTCACGCTTCCTTCCGTTACCCTGACAGAATGAACTGGCTGGTTGAGGTAGGCTTGCACATTAAAAGCAGTGCCGGTCACTTCAATTTGCAAACCACTCGGAGTATTAATCAGGAAAGGGGTGGCAG
>JAOXNT010137336.1:0-10735 GCA_028565815.1 Cletocamptus dominicanus | reverse complement strand
AGTGCATCAAAAACAGGTATTAACTTACTTGAAACTGACGGGGCTAAAACTTGGGCTATTGATTAATTTTAATGAAGCCTTGATCAAAAATGGGATTACTAGAATTGTAAATAATTTGTAAAAATTGTGGGGTTGTGAGAAAAGTAGTTTTTTTCGCTAAGCCGCAGAGCCGCAAAGATGTGGAGGTTTTCTGGTCTTAGCGTCTTAGCGTCTTTGCGAGAAATAACCTCCACATCTTAGCGGCTTTGCGTGAAATAACTTTTGCGGCTTTGTAAAAAACACCTTACCACCTTACTCAAAAACATAATGTGTTTGATACGCATATATTTCATCTGCTGCTACCCAGCAAGAGGGGAAATGTGGCGTATTAGGTGTGTTCGGAAAGTGCTGACACTCTAAACAAAAACCTGAAAAAGCAGGATATGGCACAGCTGATTTCCCTATATCTTTTCCAGATAAACCATTCCCTACATACAATTGTAAACCAGGCTGATTGGTATAAACTTTCATGCTACGTCCTGATGTAGGCTCTAATACCGTGGCAGCATGTACTTGAGTGGGGTCGTCTTTTCTTTTTAGCACAAAATTATGGTCAAAACCACCAGCCAACTGGATTTGGGGATGAGCCGCCTGAAGGTCTTGCCCTATTGTTTTACCCGCACGAAAATCAAAAGGAGTATGAGCCACTGGAGCATATTCTCCCGTAGGTATCATCTGCTCATTTAATGGAGTGTAATGGGTGGCCGGTAAAGTCAATATATGTTGCAATACATCCCCATTCCCTTCGCCCGCTAGATTAAAATAAGAGTGATGCGTCAAGTTGATAGGGCAAGTTTGGTCAGTACGAACCTCATAAGACACCTCTAAAGTATTGGCGACTAAGCGATAAGTGACTTGGGCGTGGGCTTCTCCCGGAAAACCCATCTCTCCCGCCTCCGAAATGAGCTGAAAACAGATATGCGACGGATGGTGTTCCACTATATCCCAAGTTTGGTTATGCCAGCCTTTCGTGCCGCCGTGCAGGCTATGCCACGGGCTATTTTTTTCTAGGAAATAGGTTTTTCCATTATAGTCAAAATGAGCCGCTGCAATGCGGTTAGCATATCGTCCGACTGTAGCACCATAATAAGGCTCATCTGCTGCTACATAGGCGGCAGGAGAGGAAAAACCCAGCACTATATCCACCCATCCGCCCGTATTATTGGGTACTTCTAAAGACATGAGCCTAGCTCCATAGTTAGTAAAACGGGCTTTTAGTTGAGTAGATTCACATTTTTTTATCAAAAATGAGCAGCTCATTAACAGTTCTTTAAATTAAAAAAATACATATATAATAAAATTTTAAGTATATTTGTATTATAAGCGGTGCAAGGGCTTGAATTTATTTTTTAGACAAAAACACTTTTTTAACTCACTATACCCTATAAACATAAGGTATAGAATGGGTATTTATTGAACAAACACCGACAAATGAAGAAAAATCTCATCAAGTCGCTACTTATCATTATCGCTACTGTAATTTTTTTGTTGCAATTTTTTCATGATTTTGAACAATCAGACAGTGAAATTAGTGAACCTGAATCTATTATGATAGAAAAAGGACTTTAGTTAACAAGCTCAAGATGACTTATTGTAAAATACGCCCAATAACTAGAAGTAGTTATTGGGCGTAATCTTATTAGGCGTTTCACTAATCATTCCCTAAGCCTCCAATAATTTTAAATTCTGTACGGCGGTTGAGTTGTCGCCCTTCAGGATTATCAGAGCCATCCTCATTGGTATTAGGAGCGATGGGTTGGGTTTCACCATAGCCTTTTGCCTTCAGTCTGCTTGCGGATATGCCCCTAGCAATCAACCAATCTACAACACTTTGTGCTCGGTCTTGAGATAGGGATAAGTTATAGGCATCCGTACCTTTACTATCTGTATGAGATCCCAATTCTATTACAATATTAGGATTATCATTGAGTAATTTAAGCAATTTTTCTAAGGTAGGAATGGAAGCATCACGCAAGTTAGCAGAATCAAAATCATACAAGATATTCTTCAAGCGAAATGCTACATCGCGCCTTTTCTCTCTTAATTCTAATGTAATCTCTTTTTCACAATCCTCCTCATCTGTTGCTCGTTTGGTGCTTTCGTTGGCAGAGGCATTGAGGTAGCCTGCCTTACTGACTACGATGCGGTAGCGTTCTCCTTTCGGTAGTGCGATTCGGAATCGTCCTTTGTCATCTGTTTTTGTTTCCTCTAGTAATTCAGGCGTAGCCCCAACATATCGGAACACCTCTACTTTAGCATCTGGGAGGAAACCTTTGGTATCTCCCTCTCCTTGAGCTAGTACAGTCGCCACTACATCACAAGTACTTTTATCGACTGGCTCGGCAGGTGTTTCTTTTTTGGTTTTTTTGAGGTAAAAATCTTTTTCAAAGGTGGTGTTTTCCTTTAGGTCTTGGGTATTGAATAGGTATTCTTGGATATGATAGCCTTCCACTACTACCACTAGGGCATATTCTTTCTCTAAAGGAATTTTATCTACCCCGTAGCCGCCTTCGCCGGTGAAGATTTTGGTCACCATAGTTTCCTTGCCATCTGTGATGTCCCAAAGCTGAAGTTCTGCCCCTTCCATATTTTTTTTATTCTCATCAAATACCCGCCCTTGCACATCGGCTATCACATTATTGAGTAAATCAGGGTCTTTGAGTTGTATAGCAAAAATATCATCACAGCAAGTCCGACCTGCGACAGAATAGCCCCCTGCTCGATTAGAAACCAAATACCCCCTACTTTTATCTGGTGAAATCACAAAGGAATAATCATCTGCCGTGGAGTTGAGCATATTACCTGCATTTTCTACCTTTGACCAAATAGTAAAGCCCGTAGTATTCCGAAACGTCCGAAAAATATCTAAACCACCCAAAGACGGGTGACCATCTGAGCTAAAGTACAGAATAGCCCTAGGGTCTTCATAGTCGGTGGCATCATCTATAAAAGGACTGATTTCATCCCCAAACGTATTGATGCCTTCTCCTAGATTCATGACTTCATCAAACTGGCCATTTTGCCCTAGTGCCACCCATATATCACGCCCGCCGTAGCCGCCTGGACGGTCAGAAGAGAAGTAAAGTGCTTCCCGGCCATCCGATAGTATTTCCACAAAAGGCGTGGAGGTATTATAATTAGGTACATTGATATTATTATCCAATCTTTTTGGGCGACTCCAGCTATATTTCTCATTATCCGCATTTTTTACACTACGATATAATGCACAGTCGCTTACGCCTTCATAGGTTTGTTCACAGAGAGTTAGGTACATACTGCTCTCATCTGGTGTGACACAAACCGAGCCTACATGCTGTAATCCACCGGGTAAAGCTATTTCTAATTTGGATACATCTCCTACTCTAAACCGCTCGCCTATTTCAGCCAAATACAGCCGAGATACTTCTCTTTGGTTGGCTAATTCAATCTCTTCATTGGCTTTAAGGGAAGAGAAAAGCAAGCGACCATCAGGTAGCACAAAGGCGGATGACTCCGTGTAATCACTGTTTACTTTTCTACGCAATGCGTCTATCTCTAGTACATTCACGACAGGAGTAGTCTCCATCCTAGATAGTTGTATGCCTTCATAGGCTACTTTTGCTTTATGGTAATACAAGGGGGCTACTTGGGTGGTATCAACGGTTTGTAGAAATTCATATAGGGCTTCTTCTGCCTCCTCGTAGTCTCCCGCTTGTTTTTCCATCATTCCATACTGATAATGAATGAGGGGAAAGTCTTTGGCATCCAGCCTACCGCGGACTACTTTCCTACGAATAGACTTATATGCGGCGGCGGCTTTTCGGTAATCTCGCCCCATGCTGTATGCCTCGGCTTGTTTGATTTTTAGTTCTATGTCGCTAGGGGTTAGCTCTAGGGCTTCCTTGTATTTTTCTGCTGCTAAATAATAGCTCCCCTGCTGCATGAGGTAATCGCCTTTTTCTACTAGCTCATCCCAATTTTTTTTGACCTTACCAGGCTGTGCTGATAATTGACCTAAAAAAAATAAAGCGATGATGAATGGCATATATTTTATAATATACATAGTTGGGTATTATTATAACCAAGTAAAGAGATGTCTATAAAATGTAATATTAAGAAAGTAAAATCAATACATACGAATGCAAGGTAGGGTAGGGGTTACTTCATTTTTAAGGCTTCCCACATAGCCCAAGCTCAATTCTACTCCACCTACGGTATTAGAGGCGGGGACGAGCTGGGACATATTGACATCATACGTAAACATAGCGGAGAATCCTTTGTAGTTCATTCCTACATTGAGCGGTATAGCATCTTGCAGTCGGTAGCCGGCACCCAGTAATAGTTCAAAATCGGGGTTGATTTTATAGCCAATATTGGTAGTCAGGTTCACTTCTAGGTTGGCACTTTGTAGCATGAGGAGTAATTCCGGTAGCCACCTCAATTTGGTGTTTTTTGTTTGCAGGCTTGCTTGCCCAAAAGCAGCTAAACGACCTGGTAGGCGATAGGTTTCTGTGGAACTAGTTAGGAATGTTTCATTGGGTCGTAGGAACAAGTGCATGTATGCTACCCCAAATTTAAAATGCTGTCGTTCGTTGGCATAGGTACTTAGGGTTGCTCCCAGCCTCAAATCTCCACTAGAGGAGTTGAGATTATCAAAGTTTTCATTTGTATTCAATGTAGCATTTCCAGAGGGGTCTATTTGGTCAGCAAAAATTAAACTGGCACTGTTAATTCTACGATTCAAAATCCCCCCTTGCACACCTAGTGAAAGGTAGTATTTCGCTTTTTTATCCATAGCTATATGGTAGGCAAATGAACCTAAGACCCATGTACTGGTAAAGTCGCCATCTCCTGTTTGGTCACTCATAAAAGATAGCCCCGCCCCAAAGGAGTTTTTACTCTCTTCTTTTTGTTTAAAATTCATATCCAATGAAAAACCGGGTGTTTCATACACGCCTCCATCTGTAATAGAGAACCACTGATTTCTATAGATAGCTTTCACGCGATAATGCCCCTCTATGTGTCCTGTTAGGGAAGGATTTTGTACCAAAGGCATATTATAAAATTGGGAATATTGTATGTCTTGCCCTTGCAGCAGATGTATCCCCAATAAGCAAGTACAACTTAGCAATAAAATATATTTCAAATGTTTCATTCAATTAAAATTATGATTTTGGGGAATGATTATCTAATTAGGGTAAAGTGACCTTTTAAGGTATATTTTTCACCTAATATATCTAGGTATTCTACCAAATACACATACGTACCTATGGGCTGTTCTGTGCCTCCTAGCCTACCGTCCCAAGGTGCGGTGGCATCATCGTGCATCACTTTGCCCCATCGGTTAAATACGCGGAAGGTGAGTACATCTACATCACCATTAGGCGTGACTGGCTCATATACATCATTCATACCATCTCCATTAGGCGAAAAGGCGGTAGGCATCACGAGAATCACATCTGGCACTACGGTCACTAGCACCGTGTCAAAAGCGGTACAGCCATTGGCATCTGTGAGGTTAATAAAGTAGGTGGTGGTCACGCCTGGGCTTACATTGGTTTCACTGCCATTAGGATTATCTCCTGTAGGACTCCACTGATAGCTGTAAGGTGTAGTGCCGCCTGTGGCATCTGCGGAGAGTGTGGTGGCATTTCCTTGTATAATGGTCACATCCTCACTTGCGGTAACGGTGGGTGAGTCAAATTCATTAATAGTAGCAGAGGTGGTGATGGTACAGCCCAATTGGTCGGTAATAGTAACGGTGTAATCTCCTGCACCTACGCCTTGTAGTGGATTAGTAACGCCTTGGTTAGACCACTCAAAAGTCAATGCCCCAGATGTATTTTCTGTAGCGACGGAAATACTGCCCGTATTATCTCCTATACAGACATCTGTCGTTGTTGGAGTCGCCTCAAGCTGGTATTCCTCCACTGTAGCTTGATTTACAGCTGGGCAGCCATTGGCATCCGTAATGGTGACGGTGTAAGTACCTGCGGCTACATTTTCTATGATATTGGTTGTGCCGCCATTATTCCAGTTATAAGTGAAGTCAGGCACACCTACTGCTGAAGGTGTAGCGACCACAGCACCATTATTTTGTCCTTCACAAGTATTCGTGGGAACGAGGTCGGCGGCTAAGTCGTATTCATCTACGGTAGTAGTCGCTGTGGCGGTACATCCTCGGCTATCCTCAATGGTTAGCGTGTAGCTACCTATATTCAGGTCTGCAATGCTAAAGTTGTCGGCATTGCTAGTGGTGCTACCCGATGATGTCCCCGACCAGTTAATATCATAATTGGCAGTACCGTCCGTTACCATAGCATTGATGGCACCTGCTGCTTGCTCCTGACAGCTAGGGTCTGCAGCTAATGCCAAACTAGGGTCTATTACCTCCACGGTGAAATTCCCCACTCCTTCACATCCGCGGTTATCTGTGATGGTGACGGTGTAGTTGCCTGCTGGTAAATTGGTTCTATCTTCATCAGGGAAACCATCTGCCCATGCCCAAGTGTAAGGAGCTGTTCCGCCTCCATAGCTGATATCTATACTTCCTGCATTTACACCCGTACAGCTGGGGAGTATATCCGCCGTAACATTTACTGTTACTTCGGGTACAGTCACTACGGCGTGTGATTTGCAGCCATTGGTATCTATTACTTCTACATGATACAATCCAGCCGCTATGTCCACTAGGTGGAAATCTACTTGGCATTCAGGATGAGGGCCTTCTGTTACAGTTTGTGGATTTTTGTCGGAGTCCAGTACATTATACATATAGCCGGGCGTTCCCTCCTCTGGAAGGAGGCAAATCACACCATTATTCTGCCCCGCACAAGGAGGAATAAATGAAATGATAGAACGAAGTGGTTCGGGTTCTTCTAAAGGAAAAGCGACGGTATAAGGAGCAAAACAACCGTTATTATCCGTAACAAACACCTCGTAATCTTCACTATCTTCTAAACCAGCAAAAGTATATGTGGTACTGTCTGTAGTGACGGTTTGTACACCGGGTATATCATAGGTATAAGGAGCTTGTCCGCCTTGTACGGTAATGGTCACACTACCATCTCTACCTCCATAACAGGAAACTGTATCCGTTTCTATTTCTATTACGGTAAAATCGGGGCAAGTAGGCTCTAGTACTTCTAGCTCTACGGTATCCGTACAGCCGAGTTCATCCATGATACTTACTTCGTAAATACCGGCTGGCAAGTCACTTACATTATACACACCACTACAATCGGAGGTAGCCCCGCCTTCTGAAACAGTGCCTGAATTGGGCGAAATGGCAAAAGTATAGTCGCCTACTCCTCCATTTACACAGAGATTTAATTCTCCATTATTACTCCCATTATTCGTAACATGAGCAATGATAGCATCTATGCTAATGGGTGTATTTTGTATAATATCTACAGGGGTATTTGAACTAACAGCACAGCCATTGGTATCTGTAATGACTATATCATAAGTGCCTGCGGCTAAGTTGCTTACATCAAAAACAGAATCCGCCTGAGAAAGCACCGTGCTTACACCGCCATCTAGGGATAAACTGTACGGACCTGTACCACCTGATACCGTAGCTAGAATACCTCCTGTAGCTGTACCGCCACATGTTATAGAAGTTGTATCATAAGTGAGCTCTAGCGGGCATGAAGGGTCATTAATTACAATATGTAGCGTGTCTGCACAACCTTTATTATCTGTAGCAATGACATCATAACTCCCCGCGGGTAAATCGGAAATGATGAAGCTTTCATCCGCACAATTCGCTATACTGCCTGTGGTAATAGTGGGCATAGAATCGGGTTCTACCGTAATGGTAAAGTTCCCATTGCCACCTCCTACACAAACGGTTGCTACACCATCTGTGGTGTCAATGGCAGTGGTATTACTGGCTGCCCCTGAGATACGGATAGGGTCTGGCTCGGAGACCACCACGGGATTATAAATGTAAGTTACCGCACATCCATTATTGTCATACAAAACGACATTATAAGAACCTGGTGGCAAATCTGTGAGGGTGATATTTTCTAAATCGGTAAAGGTCTGTGGTGGAACACCATTTCCTACATCTACCGTGATGGAAGTGGCATTACCCTCATCAAAAAGGGTAACATCCATTGTGCCATCTGTACCATTAGCACAGGAAACAGGATTACCTGCTATATTTTCTAATAAAAAGCCTGTACAATCGGCTGTACTGATGGTTTCATTGAGGGTAATAGAGCAGCCTAGTGCATCGGTGATTTCTATTTGATAATTATCTGTGGGTAGGGCGGAAATGACATAATTGTATAAACAATTACCGGGGATTTCATAAATAGAGGCATTGACCGTTGGGCTGACATCGAACTGAAAAGGAGGTGTACCACTATCTATACATAGTTGTATTTGTCCTGTGTTGGGGTGATTGGAGTGGGTAATAGGAACGGTATTTACCTCTAGGTCAATACTACAACAGGGGGCTTGTGAGACAGATACGTTAGTCTGGCAGTTGGGGTTATCTAAGTCTGTAAGTACTAATGTATAATTCGCCCCATCTGCTGGTACAGTAACGCCCCCGCCTTGTCCATAGATAAAAGTATCTAAGGGGCTATTGTCCAGCGAGACGATAAATTCATTGGATGCTCCACCATTTACAGCGGTGGCATTTAGCGTGACAATAAAGGTGTCATCACTGGCATTAAAAGGTGTGCCGTTATCGTCACATTGTCCTTCTAGTGTTTGGGTAATGGTAATATCGCATTGTGCGGTTGCCCATTGGCTTACCAATAGGTACAACAAAATAGGTATGGCATACTTCATATCTGGTTGTCTTAATGACTCATAGACTTTAATCTCAATCATTTTGTATTTTTCAAAATAAAAATACTACTAAAGTCTAATACAATTAGGGTACATGTAAAAAATCAAAAGTAATAAAAGTCAGTTAATAATAACAAACATAGCAAAATATGACTATATAACAGCGTATCTCTCCATTATGCTTAATATGACTTGTAGTTTTAACATAAAGTACTCCATTAGTGTAAACAAAACGTCAAAGTAAAATCTACAAAAAAGCCCAAAGTGATACTATTCACCTTGAGCTTTTTTGTAATGAGTTATATTAGACTTTAGTTAGAATAAAGCCTGTTGCAGTGGTGCAAATATTACATATTCTTAATAATCTCATCACCAAATTCAGAACACTTGAGTAAGGTAGCACCATCCATTAGGCGTTCAAAATCATAGGTGACTCGCTTGCTTGCAATCGCACCGCCTACTCCTTTTATAATGAGGTCTGCGGCTTCATTCCATCCTAAATAACGGAACATCATCTCACCGGAAAGGATAACAGAGCTAGGGTTCACTTTATCCAAGCCAGCATACTTAGGTGCTGTACCGTGTGTCGCCTCAAAAATCGCCAAACCTGTATTATAATTGATATTAGCACCTGGTGCAATACCGATACCACCTACCATAGCGGCTAAAGCATCTGACACATAGTCACCATTCAGGTTAAGTGTAGCAATAACAGAATACTCTGCAGGGCGTGTCTGTATTTGCTGTAAGAAAGCATCCGCGATAGAATCCTTAATCAGGATTTTGCCTGCGGCTAATGCTGCTGACTGTGCTTTGTTAGCTGCATCTTTGCCTTGGTCGGCCGCAATGCGGTCATACTCTGCCCAAGTAAATACTTGGTCGCCGTATTCGCGTTCTGCTAATTCATAGCCCCACTCCTTAAATTTACCTTCGGTAAACTTCATGATATTCCCTTTGTGGACTAGCGTCACAGAGGGTTTTTTATTTTCTATGGCATACTCAATAGCAGCTCTCACGAGACGCTCCGTTCCTTCTACAGAAACAGGCTTTACACCCAAGGAAACTGTATCAGGGAAACGAATACCTGTGACACCCATCTCATTGATGAGGAAATTTTTAAGCTTATCCAATTCTTCTGTGCCAGCGAGGTACTCTATTCCCGCATAGATGTCTTCCGTATTTTCACGGAAAATCACCATATCCACTTTTTCGGGGTGTACAGAAGGGGATGGCACTCCATCAAAATACTGTACAGGGCGAACACAGGCGTACAGGTCTAGTTTTTGACGCAAGGCTACATTCAGCGAGCGGATGCCGCCGCCTACTGGAGTCGTCAAGGGGCCTTTAATCGCTACTTTGTAGGTTTCTACATCTTCCAAAGTTTGAGCAGGTAGCCATTCTCCTGTTTTATCAAAAGCCTTCTGACCCGCATAAGTCTCATGCCACACTATGGCACGTTCCCCCTTATACGCTTTCTCTACCGCCGCATCAAAAACACGCTGGGCAGCCGCCCAAATATCTGGACCAATACCATCGCCTTCTATGAATGGGATGATAGGATGGGATGGCACTTCTAATTTGCCATCTTTTGTCATGTTGATTTTATCTCCGTTCATGTATCATTGATTTTTTTGTGAACTTGCATTTTTGTATAAAAAA
Source organism: Cletocamptus dominicanus (assembly GCA_028565815.1). Lineage (NCBI taxonomy): Eukaryota > Metazoa > Arthropoda > Copepoda > Harpacticoida > Cletodidae > Cletocamptus > Cletocamptus dominicanus. The sequence goes on along the minus strand of JAOXNT010137336.1, from coordinate 253 downwards.
GTGTGTATTTTCAAAAGCCTAGCAAAAGTACAAATTAATTTGTACTCTTTAGGGATATTCACTACCTTTCGTCTATGAGAACATTACCTCATGGGGCGATTAGCCCATAATGATAAGATAAATCACCCATAAAAACGACCTCCTAAATCCACTCCCAAATAACAAAAAACGCTATATTCTAAGGGACATCCAAAAAATAACTGTACAAATTTATACTTGTCCTTTTGTCCCTGATTTTCACTTGAAAAGCTAA
>JAOXNT010137225.1:0-10742 GCA_028565815.1 Cletocamptus dominicanus | reverse complement strand
TTGCTTGGCCAATTTAGAGAAACTCGGACAATTAACAAAAATTCGTAAAATAAAGTGCGATTTTATTTTCATGCAATTTATAGTTTTACCTCTATGATTTTCATTCGAAGGGTAAGTTGAGCTGATTGCTGCCAAATCAGCCCGTAAAAAACCTTCTGTCTGGGCTGGTTGGCGTGTCACCTCTATCTTTTTTACCACTATGGGAGAAAGAAAGGGACAGAATCACAGACTTAACACAGCTGTCTGTGGACAAAATCGACCCAGCACGGAATCAGCTGAGGGTAACACTAATGTGCAGAAGTGTTCAAGTGTCGCTGTTTATTTTTCCTTGCCAAACAAAGTTATTACATAGTGTAAAAAAATAGAATTTAATCATTTTTATAAATGAATAAGTTTTGAGAAAATTTTTATGTATATTTTCTTTTTTTTTAGGTCTGCTATTAAATTTTTTGCATGATGATTGAATCCTATCTTACAGTAGGATTTATTAAAAAGATAATATAAAATAAATAAATAAAAATAAATAAGAAAATATTTCAATAAAAAAACCTTAATTCAGACTTACTCCCTTAAGGAGCGAAGATAGCTTAAATCGATATTTATCAAGTGCACTTTTAACGCTCAAAATAGAGCTCTAGCTCACAAGAGCACATGTTTATACCACCGATGTTTGTTTGGTGTTAGCAACACCTGACGAGGGAAAAGGAGGTAGCAGGCCAGCTCGACCAATTTTAAACCAAGCGAAATCAGAGCCTAGAGAAACTTTTTTGACCGTTTGATGACGTCATTTTTCGTGAATGCATTCTTGTCATGGAAAGGAGGGTAAGACTTTTTGAGTTCGAGTTGTCCTGTTCCTACTAAACGGAGACGGACCTTTAGTAGGATGAAGAGACTTTGCTCTAAATCAAGTTATTAAAGTCAGTATCCAGATTTGATAGCCTTATCAGGACTAGACCTTGGTCTGAATAAACTTCTGAGAGTCTAAGACGAGATACATTTACTTCTTCGTCATATTCCCATCAATTTTTTTAAAAAGTCAATCAAAACAATATTTTCTCTCTTCATTTAGGCGAATGTCAGTTTCTGTAACCGATATTTTTTAAACACTGATAATCGTCTGAATGTCTCTTTGCATGTCATTAAAGTAAAGGTTGATACGATAAACTTCCCTTCAATTATTCAAAGCAAAAATCTTCAGCTAGAGAAATTTTTCACTCCTAAGTTGCTCTAGCGATCCGAAGGCTTAATGAGCCTACCCCTTTTGGCTTCATGGACTACCAACTATGAACCTTGATGGAAGGTCTTTTGCACTGTCACAAATAACACATTTGGTAAAAGTAGGTCAGATTTTAGTGTGGCTGAAGTTACTTATTCTTTATTCAGGTGGCAAGTCTCAATAAAAAAAATTATCAACCAATTACATCAGAGTGTCGCAACCTTGTTCAAGAATTTGGATTAGAGGTTGAATGGCATTTCTACAGGACACTCTTCTCACAGATCGATTTTGTACATGATAAAAATAGTGTCTCAAGCCAACAACAGGTAAGAAATTTGTTTATATGAGCATTCCTCTCTGATGGCTTAAATTTCAGCTACTGACTCAGTGTTGCGAAAGTGATTTCTTTAAAAGGCCTAATTTGGCGTCTTTGGTGTGCTTTCTGATAGATAATTCTTTAAGTTACCAGAATTCTCTCAAGCCATCTAACCACTTGCTGGAAACAATTGCGAAAGCGTTGAAGTTTTCTCCTCTTCAAGATATTGCATTTAGTTTAGCCTTGTTAGATTCCAACCAGCAAGAAATACGTAACTTTGCGGAACTACACGCTAGAGTAAAGATTACCGAACTCACTGACAGGCTGAAATCTGCTTTGGACCTTGAAACTAAGGTATTGCAAAATTTTTCACTTTTTTCAAAAATAATTTCGGAAGGTCTATGCATTTTTTCCTAATTCCTGAAAATACAGCCTTCTTTCATTTTCACGCCAAAAGTTTTTCCTGTTTATTTAATAAATGTACCAACACTCACTAATTCCAGCGGTCATTGGCAGAAATTAATTCTGGCTCGAGTACGCTTCATTTCGTTCTCTTGTCGTTGGATCGAGTGAAAAACTCTTCTCTAAGAAGAAACTTTATCAAACAACTAGTTGAAATCGCTCCAAAAGAGGTTTGACACACATCAACTAAGTTTAAATTTGTGCTTAATTGCTTGTTTCAATTCATGCAGATACCCAAACTTTATAAACCGTTTCTTCAAGATTTAGATGAAACGAAGTTATTAAGTGGAACTCTGAATTCAGATATTGGTCTTTTTATTGATTTTATCATGGCTGCTGGTCCTACTTCCAACTTACCTGAGATGGTTCGGGATCTCGGTTATAAATTCACGACGTCTTCAGATGTATGTGTTTCTTATATTGACAATATTACACTTGAATTGTTTCCTTCTTGATTGTGTACTTTGTCTCCACTTTAGATTTGTAGGAGTCACCTTGTTCGTCTCGTGGGTGTTAATGAGACTATGCATGCAGCTACAGTGGCGAGAATTATCGGAATCATGGTTAGAACACATACGGGACTTGATGACTCTACTACATTGCAGAATATGAACGCAACTGGAACATCTCTATGGGATAAAGAAAAAACTGAACCTAAGACATGGAATGTGGACGTTTTCATAAATGCTGTACATGAGCTTCAACCAACTTTACATTGGAAGGAAATTGTTTATGAGTTTGATCATGTTGGCTTTGCAGTTAAAGATCGACAAGGCCTGATTATGCTGATAAAGGCAATCAAGTTGGGCTTCCAGGTTCAAGGTTTGCCAGGGGGATTACCCATTGAAATGTTTTATCGACCATGGAAGTGTTCCGAGGGACAAGTAACTTTATTTCAACAAATATTAAGAAATCCAGATGTTCTTTGCCTAGCAGACTATAACCATCACTCAGTCGCAATTGAACTCATGAAGGCTGCCCCGGACATGGACAACAGAGAAATTGCTAGTTGGAAGTGTCTGGAGCTCTTAGATACTCTTTTGATGTTGGCTGAAGCCGGACATTCAGTGGCTGTTTTAGAAATGATTCAAATTCCCAAGACACACTGTCCAGATGTTCTCACACTAGGGCTGATTCAGATCAACCCTCCCCTTACGAATTTCAGATCTGAAGTCTTGTCTCAATTGCTTCAGATTTTCTTAAACAATCACCCAAATTCGGCCATGATCCTGAACTATGCCTGGCTTTCTCCACTTAATTTAAAAGGTGTGGTTATTCACGCAATGGCTGAATGGTATACAAAAGCTGTCAGTGAAGGTGATACCGAACATAATAGATTGTCTCGGATTCTTGATGTAGCTCAAGATTTAAAGGCATTATCGGTGTTGTTGAATGCTAAGGCTGTGCCTTTTGTGATTGACTTGGCTGTCATGGCATCAAAAAGAAAGTATCTCAATCTTGACAAATGGTTGAACGATCAGATGAGAGAGCATGGAGATAATTTTGTGAAAGCAGTTATTCAATACCTCCAGAGAAAATTACCACATCTTGCCACTGTAAATGGTTTGCCTTTAAAAGAAGAACACTTTGTGAAAACCAATTTTCCAATAGAAGTATTGCCCATAATTCTGTCATGCTTACAAACTTTTTGTCAAAAAGTACCCATTCCGACTGAATTCAAGGATAATATTATTTCCATGGTTGAAATGAGTACGCCTCTCTTAGCACGACTAAGCCAGCAAGTAACTCCAAGTACCCAGGCAGCATTGAGAGGTATTCGACCTTTGGAAGCAGCTGGAACTATTGTTTTTCCTCAGAATAATGCAACTGGCAACAACGCTAGCTCAGTTCGACCTGTAACGCGACCAGGACTAGCAACATCTGCTGGAAACTTTTTTCCTCAAGTGAGTGGAGGAAACGATGGACTACTTGCTATCTCCAGTCAGTTAAGCGGCTTAAACTTTGGAACTCAAAGTGGAACAGCTGTTTCTCTAGCAAGTTCTGCAGCTATGAATCTTGGCTCTGGGCTAGGGCCTCTAGTTTCTACACCAGGATCTCCTAATCGAATTTTCAGTACAGCAGGTTCAGCTTTGGCACCAAATGCATCAAGCACTTCAGAATTGGGAAATGCCCTAGGAGGGACATCTCCCCTGTTTAGTGGTTTGAGTGCAGGGTCAAACATATTTCCTACCTCACTATCTATTTCAACTACATCAGCTTCTTTTGCAACTCAAAACACTATTCCAGCATCCTCAGCAAGCAATGGAGGAATGCAAACAGGAATTGAACAAATTAGACAAGGGAACATTGCTCAGATATTTCCAGATATAACAGCTCCAATTCCCAGGGATGTAGAAGATCAAGCAAACAGCTATTTTCAACAGATTTATAATCATCCTCCTCATCCAACTCTGTCAATAAATGAGGTTTTAGAGCTCCTAAAATGTTTTCAAGAATCCAATAATCAAAAAGAACGAGATGTTTTTACTTGTATGATCAAGAACCTTTTTGAAGAATACAAATATTTCCCCCAATATCCTGAAAAAGAGCTTCACATAACTGCTCAGTTGTTTGGTGGAATAATTGAGCATGGACTTGTGAATATGGTACCACTTGGTCTGGCTTTGAGATTCGTCTTAGATGCTGTAGGTTTTGCTTGATTTTTTTTTTTTTTTTAATTACATGTCTTCAGCGTTTTAGATTAGAAAAGCACCGGATAGCAATATGTATTATTTTGGAATCGCAGCTCTAGATCGTTTTAAAATACGACTTAAAGATTATCCTCAATATTGTCAACACATAGCTTGCATTGATCATTTCAAGGAATTCCCTCCACATCTGATTAAGTGGGTGGAATATGGGATTCAAAGCCAAACTCCTCCCGGAGATCCTCCAAAAGGTATTAAGACACTTTTTAGTTCTTAATGAATTGCTCTCTAATAAATTGTATAAAGGAGATGTCTTGCCAAAACATTTACGAGACATCATTGATGATCAAGTAAATAGTTCTGGATCTGGTGCCAATCCTTTAATTTCAATGGGTTCTTTAGTGAGTGGACCAAGTAATATGACCATGGCAATTCCAGCATCGACAAAAACAACTACCACTGTTACAAGTACTAGTGTATCTAGCACAATTATAAGACCTACGACAACGGCAATAGGAGGAAGGTTAAGTATAGCAAATACAACCAACATTGATACTTTACTCAATGCAAAGCAAAAAGGTGAAACAGGAGGTGTAACACAGGTGAGCATAGAGTTTTTTGTTGTTGTTGTTTCCAGAATCAGTATGATATTATTTATAGGCTCCAAGTGACAAAATTCAAGACAAGATTGCTTTTATTTTCAATAATCTCAGTCTAATGAATCTTCAACAGAAAGCAAATGATCTAAAAGAAATTTTGTGTGATGATTTCACTAAATGGCTAGCTCAATATTTAGTAATGAAGAGAGCAAGCATCGAGCCTAACTTTCACACACTTTATTCAAACTTTCTTGAAGTTCTTGGAAATCAAAAATTGTTTAATGAAGTTTTGACTGAAGCCTACAGCAACATTGGAATACTCCTCAGCACAGACAAAAGTATAGCAAACTTTTCTGATAGATCCCTTCTTAAAAATCTGGGACATTGGCTTGGTCTTATGACCTTAGCTCGTAACAAACCAATTCTTTCTGTGGATCTTGAAATTAAGCCATTGATTATTGCAGCATACCACAATGGTCAACAAGAACTGTTATATGTGGTGCCTTTTGTTGCTAAGGTTTTGGAATCATGCGCCAAAAGCAAAGTTTTTAAGCCTCCATGTCCATGGACCATGGGTATAATGAACTTGCTTGCTGAACTTCATCAAGAACATGATCTTAAATTAAACTTAAAATTTGAAATCGAAGTTTTGTGCAAAAATCTCTCCCTTGAATTAAGCCATCTTCAGCCTGGATCGTTACTCAAGGAATATGATAAGCTGAACAAAATGCTGAACTTCAATAACTTTGGAATGAAACAACAATCGAGTCATGCACATCATGGAACACATCTTGCAACCTCAGCAGCTACAAAATTTGCTATTGACAGCTTTGGTGCTTCTAATCCGTCAATGGCGCTCTCAACAAGGGCAAAACTGGATATCTCTGCTGCATGTCCTGGAAATCTCATTAGTCTTAGCACTGCTGCTTCTGGACTAGGCATGGATATGACAGCTGTTAGTAATTCAGGAATACTTGTCGGTTCAAGCACAGTATCAATGCCTCCTCCCATGCCGCCTTTTGGATCTGGAGGAACAATAGGCCACACACCATCTAGTGGTGGAATGTCACTTTTAGCTCCTCAAACTGGAACAGCAACTAGCCCTGCAACTATGGTTCCTCCAACAAGCTCATTGACAGAGTCTGCTTCAGCTCCTGTTTTATCAGAGCTAATTCAACATCAAGCTGTACTTCGGCAAATTGAACCAAAGTTTGAGTTTGCTGACATCGATACTAGCAACCTAAACGCCATTGTTCCTCACATACAGATTGATACCAGACTGTCTCTATTGAAGGATCAACCTGATTTATTACAGCTAGTGAAAATTGCCATCGAGAAATCAATTCAAGAGTGGGTAAATCCAGTTATAGAAAGATCAATCAAAGTAGCCCTAACCACAACAGAACACATTATAAAAAAGGATTTTGCGCTAGATCAAGATGAAGTTAGGATGCGAGCTGCAAGTCATCACATGGTGAGAAATTTGACTGCTGGAATGGCAATGATAACTTGCCGAGATCATCTTCTAGTTTCCATCAAAACAAATCTGAAAAACCTAATTGTCACTCTTACTCGGAATCTAACACCACAACAAAGTGAAGCTATTGATATGACCGTGTCTGTAATTGCAAATGACAATGTAGAGTTAGCATGCGCTTTTATTCAGAAAAAAGCATTGGAAAAAGCTATTCCAGAGATAGATCAGAGATTAAAAAATGAATATGAAAACCGAGTAAGTGCTAAAAGAGAGAATCGTCATCACTTTGAGTCAGAAATACTGAAATATCAAAACGACAGAATGCCAGATGCCATCAGGATAAGTGTGGGATCGGTTTCACAACAGCAGTTGTCTGTTTACGAAGATTTTGTGCGAAATATTCCCGGGTTCAAGCCACTAAATGAAAGAGAAATTGATGCCTTAACTCCCAAAGCAACTATGAATTTGACTGGGGCAGGGGGAAGTCTCTGTCAACCATTGTCAGTTGCTCAACCACTTACCACACCAGAGGAATGTATCGCAATCTTAGATGAAGTGCATTCAAAAGTTGACCCTTTCGTTAAAAGTTGCACTGGAATTCCATCAAGTCCTCATATGACTAACTTGCACTCGCTTCTGGAAGCAATGAGTAGAGCTCGCAGTTCCAAAGAACCATCAGCCATTATCACACTTTTGCAGAAGGCTGTAGAGAACTTATTGCAAGGATTGACTGCTCAAGTGAAAGTTGATTCTGAAAATTTGGCTAGATATAGAGATGCAAATCTGCTCGTTCTCAGAGCGATAAGTGATCCTAGGGCTTTTGGCCAAACTTGGGCTAATAGCAAGATCACACAAGCATTGATTGAAGCTAAAGAAGAAATGCGTTACAACTTAGATGCTTTCGACTGTTTGGTGAGAAATGGGTTAATAAATTTATTTGAATATGATAAACATTTAGCTGCTGAAATGGACAATGGTGATAACTTGAGTGCCATTAATTTTGCTATGCATATTTGCAAAATGTACTTGATTGATGATCGAACTAATGCCCATGCCATGGAAGGGGACCTCTTTGGAACCATTGAGATGTTGCAAAAGATTGCAACTTCGTCCTCTCATCCACCAGAGGGCATTTCAAATTTAATGGAGATGCTTAAGATATCCAGCGAAAGATTAGAGCAGAATCTTTCTATGACAGGCCCTACAGCTCAGTTGCATAGTGGGATCCAGCAAGCCCGAGAATTTGAGGATCCTGCAGGATTGCTTGAGAAAACAGAGTACTTGCTTCGTGAATGGGTTAATGCTTATCACTCTAGAGATGCAGGTAAAGATTCACGACAGGCCTTTGTGGTATTTGTTCAATTAATGAATCAGCATGGAATTTTAAAGACAGACGATTTAATCACAAGGTTTTTTAGAATGTCCACACAGGTAATTTTTGTTATTTCCTCAATTTGATTAGTTCTTGAGTCTTTCTTTTTTTAGATGTGCGTTGATTTGTGTTATCGTGCTCTTAATGAACCAAATAATTCTCCAACACTTGTACGAGCTAAATGTTTCCATACATTAGATGCTTACGTCCGGTTAATTACGCTTCTTGTGAAACATTCTGGAGAAACTCAGAACATCGTAACAAAAGTTAATCTACTTAACAAAGTTCTTGGAATCGTTGCTGGAGTTCTCCTCATTGATCATGATGTGCGTGAAACGGAGTTTCAGCAAGTGCCATATCACAGAATTTTTATTATGCTCTTTCTTGAGCTAAATTCTCCTGATCAGGTATGCTATTTTGATAAGTAGTTATGCCACATTGGCTAAAAATATGCTCTTGTAATCTGCCACATATAAATATATATTTTTTAAGATTCTAGAGAACATAAATTTTCCCGTCCTACAAGCCTATTATAACATGTTGCATATTCTGAAACCAACTAAGGCTCCTGGATTTGCATATGCATGGCTTGAAATTGTTTCTCATCGTGTATTCATGGGAAGGATCTTAGCTTCCACGCCGGCACAGAAAGGATGGCCTATGTATGCACAGCTTTTGGTTGATCTGTTCAAATTTTTGTCACCGTTTTTGAGAAATGCAGAATTAGCAAAGCCTGTACAACGTCTTTATAGGGGAACACTTAGGGTTCTTCTAGTACTTTTACATGATTTTCCTGAATTTCTATGTGATTATCACTACGGATTTTGTGATGTGATTCCTCCGAATTGTATTCAGGTGTAAAATCGTAAAATTTTGTTGTATATTACTGTATTAAGACAGAATTTATTTATTTCAGATGCGTAATCTGATTTTGTCTGCGTTTCCTCGAAACATGAGACTTCCAGATCCTTTTACTCCAAATTTAAAGGTTGAGATGTTATCAGAAGTTTCAATTGCCCCTCGAATTGTTTCCAACTATGCTGCAATGATCAGCCCTGCATTTAAAAAAGATCTGGACTCTTATCTCAAGAACAGGTCTCCTGTCTCTTTCTTATCAGAAGTAAGGGATTATCTTCTCATAGGACCAGGGGACCAACCAGGCAATCGTTACAATATTCAGCTCATCAATGCTTTAGTAATGTACGTAGGAACATCTGCAATTCAGTACATAAGATCAAAGGGCTTAACACCCAACGTATCATCAATCGCACATTCATCACACATGGATATATTTCAAAACCTTGCTGTTGACTTAGAAACTGAAGGCCGTTATCTTTTCCTAAATTGCATTGCTAATCAACTTCGTTATCCAAATAGTCATACTCAATACTTCTCTTGTACCTTATTGTATCTGTTTTCTCAAGCAAATACTGAAGCAATACAGGAACAGGTGAAGAATCTATTTGCATGTTTTATGTTTAGATGTTTTTTATAGACATTGTTTTTAGATTACACGTGTTTTGCTGGAACGACTTATTGTGAACAGGCCTCATCCATGGGGGCTACTTATCACTTTCATTGAACTCATCAAGAATCCTTCTTTTCACTTTTGGCAGCATGAATTTGTTACATGCGCACCAGAAATTCAGAAGCTTTTTGAATCTGTTGCCCGTTCATGCATGGTTCAGACAATGCCATTGAATATGCAGAACACTTCTGAACAAGATTAGTTCGTTCTTTATTTAATTATTCTGATGAAAAATAAAGTAATATTGATGTGTGAATTATCACTGAAAAACGACTGACCTTACTTCGTGGTGAAGTTACTAAAAAATTACTCTTTACTGTATTTTCAATGCAAATACCTAATTGTGTTGTAAGTACAGTACAAAGATCCTTACATATTGCTATTTCACAGCTTAAGAAGATATATCACTCCTTTGACGACCATTAGTAAGTCTTGTTCATTCAGGTGAAAGAAATTAGACTGCTCTATTATGAATGATCATTTTGTTAGTTTTTTACGTGAAAACCTATATAATAGGGTAGGTCGGAAATTTGTTTTTAATCAAGCTTTGTTCCAAAAAATGCATCTTCATATGAAAATGACTTGTACTCATATTTTAATGGATTTGCTGATAGAAATGGTATAAAAAGTAAAAATGGCAAGGAAAAGTTGAAAAATTTTGACTCCTTTTTGACATATATACTTGTTCTTGTTCAATTATTATGGAGTGTCCTTGTCCCAGAGATAGAAAAGTGCATCAATAAGAGCATGATTTCCTCACATAGATCAAAGACTTGGATCAAGCCATAACTATGAAGCTTGGTATGGTTGACACTGAAGTTACTAAAAACTCCAGAGACAAGAAAAAGACAGCAGAGGCTTCAAAAGGTTTACAAGGAAAGAGAGGATGACACTGCAACGCTTGACATCAGCCACTATCACTACATCATATTCCCCATGCCATCAACGAGCAGTGAGTTGGATGAGGTTTTGACCTTGCACTTAATCAGTCAAAATTGCTTTAAAATGGAAAAGCTAGCCCAAGTTGCTGATAGATTTATTATAGGTTTATAGGTTTAATTATGAACTGGTCAATGCAGCTCTAAGAGACATAAACCTGGTCAAAAGAAAAGTTTATCTTAATT
>JAOXNT010137114.1:0-10763 GCA_028565815.1 Cletocamptus dominicanus | reverse complement strand
TGTTGTTTGTGCCGTAGAGCGAAGCCCACCATTTCTGCTTTTTTGCCATCGTGAGCAATACAGGCCAATTTTTTCATCTTAGTTAATCCTTTAGCTATTCCCAAAACTTAAGCTTTTATTACTAGATCGCTAAGATATTTTAATTTTTTGGGACGTGTGGCGCTAATCTAACAGCTGGTAGCATAAGAATAGAAAATGTTGATGTTACCCCAAAAAACAAGGACGGCGACATGAGGCGATATGTGTTTTCGTGGTTTGTGGCGTGTGTGAGGTCGGTTTTTTGTCCTGTTATAGTGTACTGTAAGACAAAATTAACGTATTGAGGAAATCCGTTATTGGCTATGAAAAGATTGTTACCTAAGATGAGACTACCAAAACTTCTTGTACAGTGTGTAGCTTTTTGTCTCTCGTAACAAGAGGTAAGTTTTCATGAATAGCTGTTGCAATGATAATACTGTCAGGTGTTTTGATATTGTATGATTTTCTGATGGAAATTGCCGTTTCTGCAATCTTATCGTCCAAACTAACTATTTCGATATGTTCTAACAAATCTCGTATCAATTGTTCCTCTTCATCGGTAAGGTTATGATAACCGAGAAGTTCTATTTGGGTAATAACTGAAATGACAGCATCATGTTTTTCCAATATGTAATACAGACTAGGGTTTTCACCAGTTATGTCTGATATGATAATATTAGTATCAAGAACAACCCTACTTCCATTCATCTCTCATTTCCCTTTGGATATCTAAAGCAGATTTTTTACCCGTTTTATCAAATTTTACATTACCTCTAATCTTTTTGAGAACAGCAAGTTTAGCTTCTCTTTTCTTTTCTTGGAGGCGTAGATAGGCTTTTGTAAGAGCTTCATTTTTCTCTTGAGCACTCATGTTATTGTCTAAAGTAAGAAGCATATCGAATTGTTATGAGAATAAATACTACTACGAATATACGTTTAAGCTAAAATACAAATAACTATTCGTAGATCAAGGGATTTCTAGTCATAACGAAACAAATATTTAAGATGTGTCTCGATCTATCATATTGTGCGACACAAATTATTCATTACTCTTATTTTTTATAGGTTCTATGTTAAATACTGTGGGTAATTGAATTTTCACTGCCGTACACAAATATGAGGAGTAATTGTTGGTGTTAAACAATGAAATAATAAATATATAATTATCTGATTAAAAAAGGGCTTTCTGATCTTTGATCCAAAAATCATTAATCAAAAAAAACAACACCATGTTAAAGATATAAAAAGTGGATGACACCACTATTGGTCTTTCAGCCTAATGGTCATTATAATGCTCGTATGAATGTACAAATCGGTATGATTTGCGCTTTGATTAAAGGTAAAAAGGCAGCTTTGCAAGAAATCGGTCGTAATATGGAGGATACCATAGACCTAGAAAGTCGAGTAAAGAAAGCCAAGCGTTGGCTGATCAACAAGTATGTTGATTTTAGAGTAGATTACATTTCGTTTCTTATTCCTTTGTTACAAAACTTGAGTTCACGTTCCTCCATCTGCTTTGCCATAGATGGCTCTACGATGGGATCAAAATGCATGGCGCTGATGATTAGTGTGATATGGAAAAAACGCTCAATACCTATATGTTGGGTAGTACGCCAACCTCCCAAAGGACATTTCCCAGAGTCCATGCATGTAGATTTATTGGCCATTCTTAAAGAGATACTATGTTCTACTGGTATTGCTCCTAATCGTGTCACCATATTGGGAGATGGTGAATTTGATGGCGATGAGGTGATTCAATTCTGTCAAAGCGCGGGCTGGAATTACATGTTGAAAACAGGCAAAAATACACTTATAGACCACCCTGAGACACCTGAAGAAACCATAACCGCTGGCGGTTTAGTGTCTGATGCCATGTCGGAATTCTTCTTCCTTCAAGAGGTGGGCATTAAATCAACTCAAGCAATAACAACCAATTTATTGGTGTGGCATAAAAGACAATATAAGCGCCCGTTGTACTTATTAAGTAACCTGCCAGGAGCTATAGACATTGCACGGGCTTACAAAAAGAGATACATGATAGAAACCTTCTTTTCTGACATCAAAACCAGAGGATTTGACATCATGCATACCAAAGTGGTTAATCCTGACATGTTTTCTAGACTGCTCATAGTATGTAGCTTAGCCTATATCTTTTGTCTCAATATTGCTCAGCAATTGGATAAATTCAAGACTGTCGTATCCAAATGCCTTAGAAAAGACAGACTGAAAAATTATTCCATCTTCCAAGTGGGCCTTAGAATTTGGCATTATATGATTCCCCATAATCACCCATGGCCCGACTTATCTCCTAATGATTTATTTTGTGTACGGCAGTGAAAAGGATAAGGCCCATTTCTTCAAAAAGAATATTTCATTCCCAACAAGATACTACCAGTAATTCGCTGAAAGGTTTCTTCTTCCACATAAGCTAAGGTGCTCGTCAATTGATTGATCTGTGAGCCACTCAAATTAAAAACGTCTTGCCCTCGTAAATACAATGACCAATGATCCTTCAATCTATATTGTAGATCCCAGTTCAAATGATGAAGATGCAGCCTCGAATTATTAATGATAGAATAGTCCCACTGATATTGGATTTCAGCTTTCCAATCGGCGACGATGTATCGAAGATTAATATTAGTTTGCCATCTATGCCATGGCCGCGAAATATCATCAATTTTTTGGTTGTAGAAATATAGACCCGAACCGATTTGCCCATTAAAATACCCTGGCCACTTTGTCGCCAATTGGCATTCTGTACGGAATTGGGTACTTTGAATGGAGGGATGTGGGGTGCGCTCAGTTTTCACCTGTTGACCCGATAACTTTGTATCAAACTGATAGCGCTTTGCAAAAATTGGAAAAGAATAGGCGAATTCGGCACGATGTGCCGTGATTGTAGGAGCCAAAAAAACTTCGCTGACGACAAATCCATTTTCGAAATAGTTATAACTCGATAATGCGTTGCGCTCAATATTATAATTAACATTTAATCGTAGCGACATTTTTTCATCGATATTGGCGTAGAAGTAATATGCATCAAGACTTTTCTTTTGAGCACTCACACCCTCTTGAAGCGCGAAACGATTAACCAACAAATTATCCTCTAGCAAGTATAGGTCGAAGGCGTTTTGCTGATCTATATAATTCGTCCTACTTTTGATCGTAATACCTACAAATTGGGTGCGATGCAAACTGTATTTTATCCGCATGAGCGGATTGAAACGATGCTCGGTAAATGAATTATTACCAATAATCAGTCCATCCCAAATATACTCCATCTGCACATGCGCCATCCAATGTTCGTTTTGCAAGCCATATTGCAAGCGCGGGCTCCAATTTTGCCATCGATAGGCTTGATAGGCACTGTTTTCAAAAAAAGAAACATCATCCGATATAGCATTTGAGAAATTACCAAACATGATTTGATTCCATGCCTTCCATAAAAAAATACCAGATTTTTTTTCGATTGATGAAACAACTTTGATATGCCGATACTGATTGTCAAATGACTGTTGATATAAAGGTTCAGTAAGACTATCCTGATAAAATTGAGCCTCCGAACTATTATTTCTGAATTCTATACCGATATCGTGTGCCGACACCCAACCATGCGCATGTTGGACATTAAGTGAGAATTTGGGCGAAATATTCAAGAAATCACCATTATTAATAAAATTGGTGGCATAATCCAATGAATCGTACTGACCTATTCTACCCTGTCGTTTGTTTTGATGATGGAAGATCACTGGTAGATCAGCCGATAACAATACATTGGGATTAGCCTGTCGCTTGAGGTTGAGACCTACGTTCAGCATAGGAAAGCTATTTTCAGTATCTAATTGCCCCGTAAAAGCTGGTGTTTCATCAAAAAATTCTGTCCGAACGGTGGCGTCCTTCTCGGTAGTTTTATAAAGACCTAATAATGTCAATTTGAACCTAGTCTTTTCATCTACGTCAAAATCACTTACCCTACTGATAAAATGTTGATTTTCTAATACCGCAGCGCCATTCGGCATAAGTATATCGGGTACTATGTCTATCTCGCCAGAGGCATCACTTTTTAATTCGCTAAAATCGTTCAGGAGCCCCAGATATTCCAAGGGTTGTATTATCGCATTTCCGATATTGTTAGAACGAATGAAATTTGAGCTACCTGACTGTTCCTTAACTTGTATTAATTCTGCATCTAAGAGATATTTACGGTTGCTGCCACCTAGAACCTCCATATCGCCGTTAATTCTACCCTTGGCTTCGTCCTTGAGGCCAATATTCATGGCTACCTCGTCGGTAAAATCTTGAGTAAAACGCTTATGAAAAGGTTTGTATTCGTGGACAATTTCAATATGCTTAATATCCGCAGCGCGGAGTCCTTCGAGCGCTAAGTTATGTTGATTATTCAAGATATCACGACCTTCTACCCATATTTGTCGGATACGCTTGCCCTGATACAAGATTTGATTTTCATCATTGATTTCTATTGATGGTATACGCTGCAATATATCACCGAGTGTCAGATCCGTCTCAACCCGAAAACCATCGACATCAAAAACCAAGGTATCCCCTTTTTCCGATACAAAACTGCGTTGAGAACTTACCACTACTTCATTCAATAATTGAACGCAATTGTCCAACTGTATCGAGAGAAAGCTAGTACCCCCTTGGTTTACCTTAATCCTTTTTACATAGGTATCACAACCTAGTCGAGTGACTACAGCATTAATAGTAGAATATATCGTATTGATTTCTGTTTCAAAATAATTTTTATCTTTAAGCTCAATTTCTTGTATTAAATGAAATGATGAGTCTAGTAAATCGATTGTTACATACTCTTGTGCTAGATCAATATCACTATTAATCACACCTCGTATGATCGTTGCCTGAGCACTAAGGTATACATAGCTAGCCATCAAGCCACAAACTAAAAGCATCAGAAATCGCAGCTGGACTAGTATTCTAACCATTGTTTGAGGTGATCTTTTGTATAATGCAACGGCACCCATGTATTCGTTTTAATGTCGGCATCTATTATCAACAATCCATCCTCACGACCACCAGATGGTTTGACAAAAGCTTGTTTAGTTTTTGGATTGGTAGAAAGTGAGGCTAGCTTGTCTTCTAATCCCTTTGAAAATGAGGCAAAGTGTATATCTACAGCGGTTGTTGTGTATCCGTCTCCCATTATATGCTCCAATACCAACCCCGGCAGATTACAGCCATAAGCATCCTGAGATCTAAAAGGGCCGTCGGTGTATGGTAACTCTTCTGTAAACCATATTTGATGATGGCTCTTATAGCCCGTTTTTTCGGTAGCTGTAGCATAATAACAAGTCATTCCCAATATGTTTTTGGTTTTAGATTTATCAATTTGCCAATCAAGCAGTTCTCTGCAGGTCTCTTGTTGCGCATAGTGCTCAGGATGTGATGGTTTGATGATTAATCGCAAATCTTGATTATAATCTCTAAGATGTAGTTCGGATTCGCGAAAAAACCTAGAATTCTCCTCAACTTTTTTGATATACACCGAATCTAAGGTATATATACCCAACCGTTGACCTAACCGAAGTGTTGTCCTCGCACTCCCCCTATATTCGTCATCTTCTGTAATTGTTTTATTTAAATATTTTTGATACTCTTGTTTTATTAAAGGATTTTGGGCAATAGTATTAAAAGCATCATCATTCTCATATACGATGATCAAATCCTGAGCATAAGAATGAGTGAGAATAAATAAACCAATTGCAGTAAAAATAATTCTTATCATGATTTAATAAATATTAAACATTTTTGCACTCAGATATAACATTATAATGTAAAACAGCGGGCTCTTGCTGAACCCTGCTGTTTGTTCACTTGATTTAATTGCAATACTCCTTACCTGAATCCACAAAAAATACACAATCGGACCCATCATCAAAATGCACTGCGATATTGCCAGGATAGATAATCCATGTTTCGGGTGTCTCCACAAACACCGCCTCTGCTTCATCGACTACTGGAGCCTTAGGTGCACTATTCAAAGCAAACAAGCTAATACTAGCAGCACAGAAAAATAACAAAAACAACTTTTTCATTTGAATAAAATTTAAAAATTAACAAATAAAATATTTCATGGCAGAAGGCCTCTGCCTAGCACACCAAACGAAAAAGCCTTAGCTTTGCAACGTATCGACACTTGCTAATAAATACGATGCATTAGCCTTGCATACCTACTGGGATGTGAGGCTTTTTTAATTGATGTAAAACGAAGTTAGTGATTGATCAAAAAAAAAGAATTGCTCATTTTTTTTATCTATTATCCAAAATATTAACATGGATTCACTGCCGTACACAAATATGAGGAGTAATTGTTGGTGTTAAATAATGAAATAATAAATATATAATTATTTGATTAAAAAAAGGTTTTCTGATCTTTGATCCAAAAATCATTAATCAAAAAACCCAACACCATGTGTGAAGATATAAAAAATGGATGACATCACTATTGGCCTTTCAGCCTAATGGTCATTATAATGCTCGTATGAATGTGCAAATCGGTATGATTTGCGCTTTGATAAAAGGTAAAAAGGCAGCTTTGCAAGAAATCGGTCGTAATATGGAGGATTCCATAGAGCTAGAAAGTTGAGTAAAGAAAGCCAAGTGTTGGCTGATCAACAAGTATGTTGATTTTAGAGTAGATTACATTCCGTTTCTTATTCCTTTGTTACAAAACTTGAGTTCTCGTTCCTCCATCTGCTTTGCCATAGATGGCTCTACGATAGGATCAAAATGCATGGCGCTGATGATTAGTGTGATATGGAAAAAACGCTCAATACCTATATGTTGGGTAGTACGCCAACCTCCCAAAGGACATTTCCCAGAGTCCATGCATGTAGATTTATTGGCCATTCTTAAAGAGATACTATGTTCTACTGGTATTGCTCCTAATCGTGTCACCATATTGGGAGATGGTGAATTTGATGGCGATGAGGTGATTCAATTCTGTCAAAGCGCGGGCTGGAATTACATGTTGAAAACAGGCAAAAATACACTTATAGACCACCCTGAGACACCTGAAGAAACCATAACCGCTGGCGGTTTAGTGTCTGATGCCATGTCGGAATTCTTCTTCCTTCAAGAGGTGGGCATTAAATCAACTCAAGCAATAACAACCAATTTATTGGTGTGGCATAAAAGACAATATAAGCGCCCGTTGTACTTATTAAGTAACCTGCCAGGAGCTATAGACATTGCACGGGCTTACAAAAAGAGATACATGATAGAAACCTTCTTTTCTGACATCAAAACCAGAGGATTTGACATCATGCATACCAAAGTGGTTAATCCTGACATGTTTTCTAGACTGCTCATAGTATGTAGCTTAGCCTATATCTTTTGTCTCAATATTGCTCAGCAATTGGATAAATTCAAGACTGTCGTATCCAAATGCCTTAGAAAAGACAGACTGAAAAATTATTCCATCTTCCAAGTGGGCCTTAGAATTTGGCATTATATGATTCACTATAATCACCCATGGCCCGACTTATCTCCTAATGATTTATTTTGTGTACGGCAGTGAAAAGCTTTTATTACCGGCTCGCTAAGATATTTTAATTTTTTGGGACGTGTGGCGGTATTTTTTTGTCCGAAGAATTAGAAGTAATAATGAGTGAAAACAAACCATAAAAAGTCATTAAGGGCTATTGACAATAACCCCTAATGACTGCAATATTTTCACCAAACTATTGGATAGGTGATGAAGCAAAATAAGCACTTACTTCAACATTCTGAGCAAAATCATTATACTCTTTTGTGCCAAAAATAGGCTGTGCAGCAGCTTGGAAATCTTGCGCATTATCCCATACGATAATCACTGCCTGAACACCGTCTTGGAATTGCGGGATACTATTCTCATCCAATTGATATACCTTGAACTCACGAGCAAATTTGTAGCCATCATAATTATTCAGCGAGTTAAAGAAATTGTCTCTTGGCGCTCCGAATGCATCCTCTGTTTTGGCCTTGCGAATCGCAAATTCCACCACTTGCCCCTCTTTTTTTATTGTTTCCATATCAAATGGTTTGCCGTCTAATGTCTCCAGCAGCACATAGGCCAAAGGATCAAACGAAGCAAAATAATTTTGCGCTTCTGATTGTGGTAGTAGTTTAGCCGCTGATTCGCCAAAGCCCTGCATGTGATTCCAATGTGTCATACCAATGAGCACATCATCAAGTTTCATATCACCAACCGTAAAAAACGGCTTCCATTTGCCCTCATTAAGTGTATTGTCTTCCTTACCGAGCACATCAACGAAAGCTGCTCTTGTCTCTAAAAATTTATCATATTGACCATCTTTAGCTTTGTTGATCGCCAATTCATAAATATTATTCATTTTTATTGCTGATTGAGTTTCTGTAATAACTTCTTTTTCCATTTCCTTTTCTGCTGTGACTTGGGGTGCCTTGCACGCTAAAAACAGCGCAACTAACCCAAATAACAGTGATAATTGAAATTTCTTCATTATATTTTATTTTAAGACAGTATTTAAAGATCCAAACACATTAGGCGGATAAGTGCCAATAAATTCTATTGATTCAGTAGAGCCTGTAAACGTAGTATCGGCATTAATAGCGATCACAGCTTCTTGGCTTTCGTACACGGTCATGCCGACGACGACACTAGGATTAATGGCGGATTGCCATTGTATCTCCCGAACAAAACCGGGTTGCTCCGATAATTTTTCTAGAAAAGCGTCTCTTTTGGTCTCATAATCCTGCTGCTCAAAGTTGTCATATGCCTCGAGATCGCGAACCGCAATTTCTAATACTTCACCCGTCCCTAGTGGTGCTACTGCTGCCAGGTCTACAGGACCATATCCTTCTATGGGTTGCAATGCCTCAAATACTAATGGTGAAAAAGTGGCTAGAAAAGTAGCGGCCTCCGGTATAGTAGACAGTTCTTGTGCGAGCCTTTGGTAAGTCTCCAAATCCTCGTATTGGGTCATCCCAATATAGATACTATCGAGTCCAATACCCATATTCAAAAAGTCAAAAAACGGCTGTACCTCTCTATCGTGAAAAGCGCCCGGCTGGGCAGCCAGTGCCTCTACAAAAGCATCACGCGCTGCTGTAAATTCGGTAATACTCACGCCATCATTAATGCGCCTTACCGCCAACTCAAATACATCATTATCGCGACTCAAGTCCGCTAATTCAGTAGCATAATAGGTTTCTACCTCAATACCGGCTGAAAAATTAGCAAACTCACTAGACGCAAAAATAGGCGTAGTAGCCGCCAAGAATTTCTCGCGATCTTCCCAGACGATAACCACTGCTTGGTAGTCCTCTCTTTGGGTCAAGCTCCCATCATTGGCCACGTCATAGACTTCAAACTCGCGATCAAAAAGAAAGCCTTCGTAATTGTTTAACGACTCGAAAAAAGCATCTCGATTAGCGCCAAAGGCATCCTCCACCGTAGCGCGACGCACCGCAAACTCTACTACATTACCAGCTTGTGTCAAACTAGACAAATCAAAATCTTCTCCATCCAGAGTCTTTAAACCCACCACTGTTTGTGGATCAAATGTAGCCGCATAATCTGTAAATACGCTTTGAGATGTTAGCGCGCCATAGGCAGATTGCAATGCGGACTCACCCTCCAGCGCTGTCATTCCCACGATCACATTATCCAAATTGACATCAGGAAGTGTGGTAAAGAAAGGACGCCAAGCTACATCTTCCACCACGCCAGCTTGCTCTTCTAAAGCCTCTACAAAATCCGCTCTTGTAGTTAAAAAAGCACCCCGCTGCCCTGCCTTCGCCTCATTGATAGCCAGTTGAAAAACCGTTTCTTCTATAGGCTCATCCATAATGGGTGTATCATCATCGTCATCATCACAACTCTGAAAACCTAACACAAAAGCCAGCAGTATAAAACTCAATGTCTTAAAATTCATCTTTAACATCTTTAATTTCAAAATATTTATTGCAAACCTAGCCTATAATGTCTATTTTTGAAAGTAGTTACTATTTTTGCATATAGTAACAAAAATGTTACTATTGTTGATTATCAATTATTTAAGGTATGAAAAGAGCCGAAATAAATTCGACACGGTATGATGATATGGTGGCCCAAATAAAAAAGTATGGCGGATGCCCCGTGAGTGCCACATTGAAAGTAATTGGCGGAAAATGGAAGCCCCTCATTCTATATTTTATTTCAGTGGACGTTAATAGATTCGGTCAATTACAAAGGATGATACCCGAGTGTAGTAAGCGAATGATGACCGTACAACTACGCGAACTCGAGCACGATGGCATCATCAACAGGAAGGTATTCGCAGAAGTACCTCCTAAAGTGATCTACAGCTTGACCGCAAAAGGCGAAAGCCTACGTCCCATATTCAGGGCATTGAGTAAATGGGGTATCGAGCAAATACTAGAACCTAAAGTAGAGAATGATTCGAAATAAAATTGGTTATGACCTATTGTATAATACTATTCACTTGAGCTGATAGAAGTATGCAAAACACACCAATATTGCACGCTAAGTTTGTCCATACAGATCAGAAAGTATTGATAGTCCATCGTAATTGAAAAGCCGCTATCCAATCAAAAACAGTGTCTACCTGAAATATTAATCATCATAAAACCACATATCTCGGAACACAAAAGCGAAATACCACTTTCGAAAATCACCCATTCACTACGTGGGTCTATGTTAAAAAAAGCTTTTCAGATTTGGGCTACTGAGCTTTTGCGTAGAT
>JAOXNT010137003.1:0-10774 GCA_028565815.1 Cletocamptus dominicanus | reverse complement strand
TTCTGCTCAAGCCCATCATCAGTAGACAGCGCACTGTGGAGGTTCCACAACAGACAGTAATCCTCATGGATCGCTCTTCGTCGGTGGGAGATATATTTGACAACGAAAGTAAACAAAGACTCAATAAATCACTGAGTACCCTCTCAAAATCTTCGGACCAAACGGTACTTTCCTTTGATAATCGCCTTCATGCGCTCACGGACTCAATGATATGGGAAGGTCGGGCAACCAATATATCGCAAGCTATCGAAGATGTTCGACGTCAGTTCGAACCGGGCAGCATAGGCCAATTGATCCTTTTGACAGATGGAATCTACAACCAAGGCGGCAATCCGATACAAATGTTTGATCATTCGGCGATCCCAGTACACTGTATAGGCATGGGGGATACCACCCAATATGCGGATGTCTCGATACGTCGCGTGCTTCACAGTGATATAGGGTATGTGGATGACATCCTCGTAGTGGAGGCCGATGTCTATGCTCAACACGTCCCGGTTTTAAATAAAACGGTGCGACTTCAATTAGAAGATAAAGATGGATGGAAAACCATAGATCAAACCTCTATTAGCATAGGAGCCGACGAGCTCTCTACGGTTTCGTTGGAACTTCCCATTTCTCAAGAGGGTACACTTCGATGTCGTATAACTATAGAGAAAATTCCAGAAGAAAAAAATGTATTTAACAATACTAAAGAACTGTTTGTTGAGGGTCTTAGAAGCAGGCAAAATATTCATATTATAGCGCGGACTCCTCATCCCGACGTTTCTGCCATAAGAAGATCCTTAGAACAGTATAAAAATTATAATGTACGCTTTAATGTCATAAATGATCCCGATATAAAATACCTAGGTAATACAGATCTCTTTATTTTGTTTGACCTTCCCTATCCCAACCTCAATATCCCAATACTAGATCGTATCCGTAATGGGGGCAAGTCCCTTTTGTTTTGTACCTCTCCGAAGACCGATTGGGAAGGATTTAAAAAATGGCAAGACTTGATAGATGTGCGGCCCAAGACCCGAGATGCAAATACGGTTTCTCTGGTTCTCTCTCCCAATTTTTCATCATTCACCCTATCGGAGATGTCGCAAAAGCGCATCAGTTCTTTCCCCCCCCTAAAAGCTCCTTTTGCCGACGTAAGCACTACTGGTCAAGTCAAAATATTTGCATATCAACAAGTCGGTCAGATTGACACCCAAAATCCGCTGATAGCTGTTGGGAAAAGTATGGGGAGAAGAATAGGTGTTTTTCTCGCTTCCGAAATCTTCCGGTGGCCAATCTACGAATATGCCAGACACGAAAACACTGCCGCTTACGACGAGTTGGTCAACCAATTGGTTCAGTATCTAACCTTAAGGGAGGACAAAAGACGCCTGCGCGCAAAAATGAACACGTCGATTTTCAGTGAGAACGAAAGCATACAAATATTGGCAGAACTTTTTAATGAGTCCTATGAAAATATCATTTCTGAAAACCTTAGTGTCACTGTCTTTGACAGTGCGGGAAATCAGTACCCCCATGCACTAAGTGTAGTTGGGGATCACTATGAAACCTCATTTGGCCCCCTTAGGGCAGGGTCCTATAGCTACACTATAGAGTCTCCCTTTGATGATGTAAAAGATTTCAACGGAAGCTTTCGGGTTCGCACTTCTGAATTAGAAGCTGCTCAAACCGTTGCCGACCACTCCATGCTGCACCTTTTAGCTCAACGAAGTGGAGGAACATTTACACAATGGCCTGTAGACCTGAACGAATATGTCGATGTTCTGAAAAAAAATGCCGCAGTAAAGCCAAAACTCATACAGGAAAAAATGGTGGAGCGCTGGATAGATAACTTTTGGCTTCTCCTTTTTATACTTTTGTTACTCAGTGCAGAATGGATATTAAGACGTCTTTATAGCCGATACTAAACTGATCACTCATATCTCCAGGAAAATCGAATTTTTACAATAGATCGAGATCAATTTAATCCTAAATAGGACACGATCACCTAGGCCTTAGTTTTTATCGTACCTTTAGCCATCATGAAGATTCACATTTTTATAATCCGAGGTTAAGGCATGGCTTCTCATGCTAGGTTTCCCCCTATCGTATCGAGCAAATTTCGCTCTTATCCTTTTCTTTTTTCTTCCAGTTTTTTTGCTCTTGGAATCCTCTTAGGGAATCTCGTAGAAGTTTCTTTGTATACACTGATTGCCGCCTCTGCTGGTCTTATTGTGGTCGGATTTCTTATCCGAAAGAGGCAAATTTTTAATCTTATCTTGGCACTGTCCTTCGTTCATACAGGATGTTTGACTCTCCATTTGCACCGCTCTTACTGTCATAAAGTGAAAAATCAAAGTCTTGAGCCGGGGAAATATAGAGCATGGGTACTCGACATAAAGGAAGGAAAACATTCGGAAAGACTAACCTGCGCATACATCATCTCGCTATCTAGGCCGCACCGTATACAAGGTAAACTTCAAATCGTACTATACCGCCCCAAAAACATGGGAATTATAAGTTCCGGCGATGCAATTGAGTTTTACTTGAATAATTTGCAGATAAACTCAAGACCCAATAATCCATACGAATTTGACTTCGGACGATACATGTTTCGAGAAAAAATCATTGGCAGTGGTTTTGTGCAAAGCATAAAGCCTCTATCTACGTACAAGATGAATTTTTACATCTATGTTATAAAGCTCCGCTCATATCTGTCCCAATATTTACGCAGCAACAAATGGAATACCGACCAAAAAGCTATAATTCAGTCCATCGCCTATGGTTACAAGAAAAGTCTAAGTCCTGAACTGAGAACATCTTTTTCTTCGAGCGGCATGGCCCATGTACTCGCTGTTTCCGGACTGCATGTAGGCATTCTTTTCAGCATGATTCACTTTTTGCTCTCTAGATTGCGTCGACTATTTTCTATCTATTCGCCAAAAATATATCTATTGTCCATTCCCCTGATATGGGGCTATGCACTCACTTCTGGTTTTGAGGCATCCGTAGTCCGAGCATCTCTTATGATCAGTCTGTACATAATCAATCGATTTGTTCTATATAAAAACCTATCCCCCATTGAAGTCGTTATGACCACTTTTCTAATCATACTTAGTGTAGATCCTTGGTCTTTATTTTCACCCGGTTTTCAGTTATCCTTTTCTGCAGTTATTGTACTAGTTTACTTTAGTAGAAAAATACACATTCGCAGTAAAAGGCTCTCAAGATTCAAACTTATCCAATGGGGGATCACCAGTGTGGGCGTATCTATTCTTGCTACCCTTGCGACAATGCCCTTCTTGTTATATCATTTTCACTCATATTCTATTTTAGGACCAGCCACTTCCTTGATGGCCATCCCATTGACTTATGTTATTATGATCAGTAGTCTACTCATGATATTTACACCATTGAAATCACTAATGGAGCAAATAGCTGGGCAAGCCGCACAATTCATGATTTCTTTAAGTGAACATTCCGAACAGATGATTTTATTACATCAAGACAATGTTTGGTATTCATTGCCCGTGATAATACTGGGCTCCGCAGCATTATTGCTATTTGCTATCGCTCATTACTGCACATCGAAAATCGTCTATAAATGGTCGATAACGCTATGTATGGGATCTGTAGTAGGGCTCCATTGTCTATATAAAACGCTGGATAACCCTCAGAAAAGCTACATCATATATCATGACTATAATACTGTACAATTGGACGTAATCAACCGGCGTGACGCTTTACTTATCCCGTTTGAAGGAAGTCCTAAACACCATGCTTATTTGCGAGCTATAGGTATCCGGCGAATAGATACACTTCAGGTACCACCGTCATCGGCAATTCTAATAGAAGACCATGGGGTACAATACGTACCCTCATCGTCACATAGAATACATTCCAAGGCTAATGTTGTTATCTTAGGAAGACGACTTAGGTATTTTCCCTTTGATCAACTTTGCGGAAAAACGGTTATTCTTCCGGCAAATGTCAATGCAAATTTTGCGCGTAACATTTACAAAATGAAAGAGAAGTATAACATAGATTCATTGCACCGAATTGCAAAACAGGGCCCGTTCATTTACCCTCTTTCATAGTCCAGCCAGTTGATGTTTTTTTTTAGTAAGCATAGTGTTTGACCCTCTAAAGTATTTTTATCGATTTGGGCGTTATAGGTCCATCTAGCCATAGGCGGAAGACTCATCAAAATAGATTCCGTTCTTCCGGAAGAATGCAATCCAAATTTTGTACCTCTATCCCATACCAAATTAAATTCTACATACCTTCCCCTTCTGTGATATTGCCAATCCTTTTGATCCGATGAATAAGGAATATCGTGGGTTTCATCGACCTGTGAAGTATAGATCGGATAGAAAGCGTAGCCTACATCTTTAACAAAATCAAAGATGGACAATTTTTCTTGACTTCCATCTTTACCGAGATGATCAAAAAAAATTCCTCCTACCCCCCTTGTCTCTTCTCTATGGGGTAAATAAAAATACTCGTCCGCCCATTTTTTGAATTCGGTATAATACTTGGAATCATGGGTATCACACACTTTTTTAAGTTTCTGATGAAAATCTGATGCTAGGCGGGGTATGATATAGTGCGGTGTCAGGTCGATACCACCACCGAACCACCAAACTCGACCTCCATCCATCTCAAAATATCTAATGTTCATATGGATAATTGGGGTCATCGGAGATACGGGATGCAAGACGATAGACACTCCTGTGGCATAAAATTCGCTGCCCTCGATGAGCAGTGCCTTTTGCATAGATGACGTGACAGATCCAAAAACCTCAGAATAATTTACGCCACCTTTTTCAATGATTTCGCCTTCAATGATGCGCGTTCTCCCACCACCACCGGCCTCCCTTTCCCATAGATCCTCTTTAAAGCGACCACGGCCGTCCAGTTCTTCCAACCCTCGACAAATCGAATCCTGAATAGATTTAAATTCTTCGGAAATCGCACCTTTGTCTATCATAGGGTGTGCAAGTTTTTTTTAACCAATTCTAAAGTACTCTTAGAATTTCCAGCATAATAGGCATCACCCAAAATGAAAAATGGCCGTTTTAGAAAAGTATAGTCCTTCATGATTAGTGCCTTATAGTCTGCATCTTGTCGAGGCTTTTCGTCCTCTTCCAATGACCTCAACTTTCGTGCTCGGGTATTAAAAATGGCTTTATAACCTCCCAGTCTGTTGGCGGCAGAATCGAGTTCCTCCTCGGAAGGCATAGTGGTTTTTATATCCAAAGCCTCGTCAAAGACATGCTCTCCAAGTTCCGACATTATACGTTTACAGGTATTACACGTAGATAAATAATAGATCTTTTTCAATATCTTCGTTTTTCGAACAAAGATATGCGGTAAGATAGAAAAAGAAGCAAATGAACACATCAACTTCACTGAAAATATAACGAAATGAGTAAAAAAACCTCATTATCCTCTCGAGTAGAAAGGATGGCTGAATCGGCTACCTTGAAGATGACCCAAATGGCAAGGGAACTGCGAGCTCAAGGTCACGATGTGATTTCATTGAGCGTTGGCGAACCCGATTTTGACACTCCTGAGCCCATCAAAGAAGCATGTAAAAAAGCCTTGGACCAAGGCAAAACAAAGTATACTCCCGTGCCGGGTATACCGAAATTGAGAGAGGCTATTTCAAAAAAGTTTAAGACGGAAAATAACCTAAACTATTCCGCAAGTCAAATCGTAGTATCCAATGGGGCCAAACAGTCCATCGCAAATATATGCATGGCTTTACTAGACCCCGGTGACGAAATCGTCATATTTGCGCCATATTGGGTAACGTACATCGAAATCGCAAATATGTGTGGAGCTACATCCGTGGTCATTCATACAGACATAGAGTCTGATTTCTTGGTCACTCCCCAACAGCTTGAAGCCGCTCTCTCACCAAAGACAAAGGCCGTCTTATTTTCTTCGCCCTGCAATCCGAGTGGATCCCTGTACTCAAAGGAAGCACTTGAAGGGTTGGCGGAAATTCTTGCAAAAAGAGAAGACATTGTCATTATTAGCGACGAAATCTATGAGTATATCAATTTTAGCGGAAAGCACGAAAGTATAGGTTCCATTGATAGTGTAAGGAATCAAACCGTTACGGTAAATGGATTTTCCAAAGGATTTGCTATGACTGGCTGGCGACTCGGTTACTTAGGAGGTCCCAAGTGGTTAGTAAAGGCG
The DNA here is from genome assembly GCA_028565815.1 of Cletocamptus dominicanus. Classification (NCBI taxonomy): domain Eukaryota; kingdom Metazoa; phylum Arthropoda; class Copepoda; order Harpacticoida; family Cletodidae; genus Cletocamptus; species Cletocamptus dominicanus. The sequence continues at coordinate 4,579 of JAOXNT010137003.1, read as the reverse complement.
ATCAACAAAGTTCAAGGACAAACTACTTCTGGAGCCAGCTCTATGGGTCAATATGCGGCCATTGCCGCTTTAGAGATGGGGGCTGAAGCATACGGGGAAATGGTTAAGGCCTTTGCGCAACGAAGAGACCTTGTCCTGGAACGACTCGCGCAAATACCCGGCATTGTTACCAATCATCCAAAAGGTGCTTTTTATGTATTTCCCGATATCAGCCATCTCTTTGGCACTTCCTGCGGTTCAAAGAAAATATCCAATTCATCAGACTTTGCTGAATATATTCTCAATCAGGCCCATGTAGCAGTAGTTGCCGGCAGCGCATTTGGCACGGATTCGTGTTTTAGACTATCTTATGCTGCTTCTGAAGATCAGCTTATAGAAGCCATTAGCCGGATTCATTCCGCCATTAACAAACTCAAGTGATATGTATTCGCACACTCCTTCTGTTTTTCAATCATCTTATCTGGCTACATTATTTATTCTATTTCTCGCCTGCCAACCCAAAGATAACAACAAACCCTCCGCAGGTAACCAAGACACCTCTATGAACCTCACATGGTTGGATTTGTTCAACGGCCATGACCTTGATGGTTGGATTCCAAAAATAACAGGTTATGATTTGGGACACAATTACGGAAACACTTTTCGTGTAAAAGACGGCCTACTAAGTGTCGTTTATGATTCGACCTATTATCCCTCCTTCGACCGAAGATTTGGACATCTGTTTTTTGAGATCCCCTATGGGCACTATGTTTTGAAAATGGAATACCGATTTTTAGATGACCCTTGCCCCGGAACGGAATCATGGGCCTTCAAAAACAGTGGGGTTATGATTCATGCTCAACCCCCATCCTCTATGGCCAAAAACCAAGACTTTCCTATCTGCTTGGAAGCCCAGTTTCTAGGAGGATTGATCGAAGGACAAGAACGTCCTACTATGAACCTTTGTACGCCCGGAACTCACGTCTATATGGACGATACACTTACAAAAAAACACTGCATAGAATCTACTTCTCAAACCTTTTATGGCGATCAGTGGGTACCCATCAAAATCGAAGTGTTTGGCGATTCGCTTATTCGTCATTTCGCCGCTGAAAATCTAGTCTTAGAATATACCTCTCCGACTACAAGTGATGAGGTGGGCCAAAACATTGATGCTTCCGAAAAACGCAATGGCCAACCTTTAACAAGCGGATACATCGCTTTACAAAGCGAAGGTCATCCCATTCAATTTAGAAAGATTCAGATCGCCCCTTTGTCTCCTCTTTGAGTCAAGATCAACATTTAAATACTGGATACACCCCCTCGTCGCTGATTAATCAAGGGCTAACTCAAATTTTGATGATTACCGACATCTTAAACCTTGATTTTCCGTAAAACATGGAGGTGAGACGAATAATACCAAATACAATATATAATGCTGCGCAAGATATGGTATCTTTATATGTGGTAAAAAAAGCGGTTTTAAAGATCCGGGAAACGGAATCAGAATTGAAGCGAGCGACAAGAAACACAAAGAGTTTTCGTGGTTCAAATCGCTTGTGGGCCTTGCTGTATATCAAGCAAGAGAAGTACTCTACTCGTCAACAACTAATCGATGTCTTGGGCGTGCATATACGGACCTTGGAGCGTTGGATAAACAAGTATTAAGAAGATAGCATAGAAGCCGTGGTCAAAGAAAAGCCACGTCGTCAGGTATCACAGCTTATAACAGCGCAGATGCACGAGGGCTTATCAAAACGACTCCAGGACCCACAGGCTGCTTTTCTGGGTTACTGGGATGCGGTAGATTGGGTAGAGCAGACCTATGGTGTTCGCCTCAATTATCACACCCTGCGTTACCATATGCGCAAGCATTTCAAGAACAAAGTAAAGCGTGGACGCAAAGTACTCATCAACAAAGATGTAGAGGCCCAGCGTGCCTTTTTAAAAACTCTCTAATACCATCAAACATATTAAGGAAAGTGCTATTTGTAGTAGACTGTAAAGCAGTGTAAATATATATTTTCAAGACGAATCCCGCTTCGGACTCAAGAGCCACATGGGCAGTTGTGTTACAGCACGAGGGATCAAAGCCATAATCCCTTACCAACACAAGTATCAAAGCACCTATCTGTGGGGCAGCTATTCACCCCTAGATGGAGATAGCTTCGTGTGGGAAATCAATGGCGTCAATACGGATATCTTTAATGCCTATCACCAAGCACTCTCACAACACAGACCTAAAGAATAAAAATCATGGTTGTCGATAACGCAGGTTTTCATTCCACCAAGAATATAGACATATCATCCAATATCTATCTTCTCCATATCCCACCCTATAGCTCCGAACTGAACCCTTTCGAACAAATATGGCAACATCTTAAGAAAGTATTCAAAAACAAAGTCTTTGACGATATGCTACAACTCAAGAACTGGCTGCATGAAAAGGTAAGAGACATGAATAAAGAACTCATCATGTTCATAACCTCCAATCACCACTATTCAAATGCTTTTTATGCGGGAATATGACTTCTAAATGGTATAAGATTTGATAAAAAAAGCATTTTATAATGGCGATAAAATGCCATGCTGTACTGTATTTGAGATAATTTTATATCCCAGTAGATGATTTTTGGGACTATATCATTTTGGGTCATGTTCTTTCTGAGATCGTCCTTCAATTTATACCTTATTGTGCAGCATCATCGTTCCTGAGGATCCAAGTAAAAGTTATTCCAGAATGGAATGGAGTATTGTATCAGAGTTTAATGTTTTGTGCACGGGACACCTTTCGGAGATTTCCAAAAGTCTATTTTTTTGATCGTCACTGAGATCTCCTTTCAGGACAATACGTTTTTCAATTCTGTCTACTTTCTCATCTGATTCTTTGTCCATGTCACTATGATGTATTTTGTCATAATTAAGGTAAACATAGACCTCCCGAAGATCCCATTTTTTACGCTCAGCATATAATTTAAGCGTCATTGCCGTACATGCGCCCAAAGAAGATATAAGTAGTTCATAAGGAGAGAACCCCAGGTCTTCCCCTCCAAAATCGACGGGCTCATCTGCCAATATGGAATGTCTATTATTGGATAAAGTTGAAGTAAACCCATCTTCAGTATCCAACTGAACAACCACTTGATCGCCCTGCGTAGGAATAGGATCCTCTTGGGCGGATACAGACATAACATAGCGTTCAGCCCAACCTCCAATCACAGAGGCCACATATCTGCCATCCTCTACCCTGCTCAACAAATGATCAGCCCCATCCAAGGAAACAAAGCTTTTCGGATGAAAGGCCCAACTATATAAATTGGCTGCATGATGGATGTCTACAATCGTGTCCTGGGGGCTATGAAAAATTAGAATTGGTTTTTTTAAGGACCGAACTACCTCTTCAAGGCGATATCTTTCCAAATCATCTATAAACTGTTTCTGCAATTTAAAGGGCCTTCCTCCTATATGAACTTTGGCCGCACCTTCCTTTTCGATGCGTTCAAGATCGTCTTCAAACAAATGTTTTACATGCGCTGAGTCCGAAGGCGACCCAATGGTCACCACTGCCTCTACGGAATCTATATGACCAGCGGCAACCAATACGGCAGCCCCACCCAACGAATGTCCCACTAAAAGTGACGGTGCTTTATAATTATCATTTAGATATCTGCTGACCAAAATCAGGTCATCGACATTGGCCGAAAAGTTGGTCTCTGAAAATTCTCCGTCACTCATTCCCAATCCTGTAAAATCAAATCTCAATACCCCGAACCCATGTTTGGTAAGTTCACGACTGATACTCTTCGCTGCCCGAAAATTACTGTTACAAGTAAAACAATGCGCAAAAACCGCATAAGCCGTTGCCTTCTTATTGGCAGGCAAACTCATGTATGCATTGAGATTCTCACCATTTTCTTTAGGAATATCGATTCTGTTATAAAACATAAAAAGGAGGGTTAGAAACAATAAATTAGGTTATTGGGCAATAAGAATTCTTTTGACGCCCTAAAGTACTGTAAAACAGGTATTCATAGTAACGTCCTTTGGCTTTATAGATAAATCAAAATTCAAATTCTATATCGGCGCTCATAAAGCCAGGGATAGGGTTTGGGTTCTCTGTAGAAAGAATCCAACAATCATCCAATACAGAACAAAATTGAATGATCATTTCGGATTGAACAAATTTTTCGACCAACGCTTTGCCTTTCGTTTCAAAAGGTAGATAAATGAGTTCTTTTTCTTCTCCGGCACTGAGTACCGTTTGGTTCAAGCTGTTCGTCCGTGTATTGTGAAATCCATATCCATGATTAGGATCTATCAGGTCGAGGATTTCAAAATAACTCTTTACCGTTTTCCCTTTATAAGCTACTTGCATAGAACGTATCAAAGCCGGCCCGGTTCCCTTGTTTCTAATCACAAGACTAAACCCATCTTTATCATACAATGGCTGAAGTTCGAGATACGGCCATACCATAGCCTTTTGTTGAGACTCCATTATCCGGGTCTCACGAATAGAAACGAAGAGGGCACTGAGACTTATGACTATGGCCGCCAACGTTCCAGCAGTCTGGAAAATGTCAGTTTTACTCATTGTTCACGT
>JAOXNT010137002.1:0-28240 GCA_028565815.1 Cletocamptus dominicanus | reverse complement strand
TTTAACTTCTTAACGTTCGCAACTTACTTGACAAAGTATTAATAAACAGTTAAATAACCAAAAATAAACACATGAAAAACAGTATTTTATTCGCATTAATTTTATTTCTTAGTTTTAGCCTTTCCGCGCAGGAAGAAACTATTACCCCTCCAAAATTTGTGCTTGGAGGTCAATTCAATATCCAAAATTCTAACTTAGATGCTGACGGTTTCGAACTTAATGAATTTAGTTTAGCGGCTTCTCCGTATTTAGGGTTTCAAGTGAATTCACATTGGCTAGTTGGTGGTCAATTATTATTAAGCATTGAAAACAGTGAAACAGATTTCTTTTTTGGTAGTGAAGAAGACAAAAGCACTGCTTTTGGAATCGGTGGTTTTGCTCGCTACTCTTTAACTCCAGACAATAAATTTACTTTCTTTTTTCAACCCTCGATATCGCTTTTATTTGGCAATACAGAATTTGAGGAAGATGGGAGTTCTACAGATGAATTTGATCAGTTTGGTTTCAATATAGGGATAAGTCCAGGAGTCACCTATCAAATTGGAGATAAGTTCAGACTGCTTTTATCTTTGCAAGGAATAAATTATACGAATCTTACTTTAGAAAGTGAAGATGAAGAAATTGATGTAAGTGTCTTCACTTTTGATGTGGGCCCATCGAATTTAGTTTTAGGTGCGGAGTTCCTATTCTAAAAAGGGCAAGTAAAATCATACTGATTCTTAGGGGATAGGTGTATATTTGCATCATGAAATGGTACTGCTGTATCTTTTTAGCTTTATCTATTCAATTGCGAGCGCAAACATTCACTCAATGGCTGGTATGGCATGATCAGAATCCAATCATTAATTTCGATGAAAATTTAGCCCTCAATAATGATGTAGATATTCGAACATATGCAAGACCAATTCGCTACCACCAACTGCTGACTCGTTCGATTTTAGAATATAAAATACCTAAGCATAAGGAACATAAAGTTGGTGTGGGTTTTGGTGCCATATTTCATTTACTTCCGCATAATCCAAGAGAATCTCCTATAACTTTGCGACAAGAATACCGACCTAATATTGACTATAGCTTTAGTTTTTCTATAGGAAGTCGGTGGAAAGCAAGTCTGCGAACGCGTACTGAATTACGATGGTTTGTTGAAGGTGTCCACAAATACTACAGCAGCACAAGAAACCGATGGGGGATGGCTCTTTACTATGCTATTTCTGAAAAAGATCTAGTGGCATTTACTCAAGAGTATTTCCACAATATTTCTAATTTTGAAAATGTAGATTTTTTTGATCAGAATAGAATCGAATTGTATTACTCACGAAAATTCAATGCCAAAATCTCTTTTAAAATTGGATATCTTTACTGGTATCAAACCACTAAAGGCCGCAATCAAATTTACCACAGGCACATCTTAGTGACTCGCCTTCGATATCGATTCTAAGAAAATTAAAAAATAGGCTATTATTTTGATAGCTCCTTTATATTTGACTCTGGAAAAATTCGATACCCCAAAGAGAGACTTACATTATTGTGAAAAGCTTCAGAACGACCTTGTTGAGAGCTTGTATCTAAATGAAATGGCATGAGCCCACGGCTATATTGCGCCAGAATCAAAACTCGCTTCCATTGCCATTGTAAACCGATATTCAACCCAAAATCAAAGGCCTCTATCTCTATTTCATCTCTATTAGCATCTCCTGGATTAAAAGCGGGTTTAATGTCACGCAAGTCTTTTTCAACTATTTCAAAAAAGGTACCCCTAAGCATATATCGAATATTTTCATAGAATTCTCCTCCGAGACCAAGAGCAATATAGGGCCCTCCAAACAGCTTAAAATCGTGAACCTTCCAGGCCATTTGTACAGGGATTTCCAGATAATTATAACGCATGAATATTTCTCCACTGATATCGTATCCCTCATATTTAAATAAGCGTCCTGGATCTATATTTGATCCTTTTTGTTTAAAAAAAAGGCCCGTTTGAAAATTCCACTTTTGAGTGATGTTCCATTCTCCCAATACTCCAGCGTGAAAACCTATTCGCGAAAATGAAGCATCGGCATAATTGTTGGTATTGGTTTGGACATCCAAAAAATTTAAGTTGGCTCCTCCAATTAAGTGCAGTTGAAGTTGGCTGTATGTACTAATACTCAGTATAGCTAAGACAACTAAGAAAGTTAATCTCATGATAATATAGTTTCTGTTTCTTATTAAACTAAAAAAGAAACTGCATATTGTAAATGATAATAAAAAAAGGAGTGCCTCAAACAGACACTCCCTTTTTTATATTTGATTTGGTATATAAATGCTATTGTTTAATAACTCGTTTATTCCATATCAAGTCTTCATTTTCTTTCACTACTAATTGATATATACCTGAAGGCAGATATTGGCCTTGGAAGTTTATTGTGTTTACACCTTCTGCAGCATTGAACTGTCTGGTTTGTACGATTTTTCCTTCCACATTGTATAGTTCTGCAGTCATATCAGCACTATACGGCGTCTCTATAATTACTTCCAATTGATCCATAAATGGATTTGGATATGTGCTCACAGATACAGACTGAGTAGATGCACCTGTACGAATTTCTATATCAAATGACTTCCCATCTTGATCAAAAGCTACAAGATTCATTTCTACTTGCTGGATGAGCTCACGAACAGATATTCCATCCACTCGATTATTTATTTCAATAGAAAGTTCTGCTTGTGCTGATTTTGCAGTCTTGGTCGCTACTACGAAATTATTCGCTACATGAAGCAAATTAAATGAAGATGAAATAATATTCGCTCTATTCATATCAATGGTACCTTCGATAGCTGCCCAATTGCGTTCGTTTGGTAAAGTAATTTCCAAAGCAACTGTTTCACCAGCTTTCAACAGTCGGTCTTCTTGATAAACTACAATCTCTTCGCTTCTTGGAGTCACCGCTGAAGGATCAAAAGACTGGTCGATATCACCAATTTTGACGCCCACAAAGTTTACTCCTTTAGCTGCATCTGATGGTGTAATTACAGACTTCACTTCAGGGAATATAAATACAGAGTCCATAGAGTAAAACTCATAATTAGCATCCACAAATCTCCAAGAGTGGTTTGATGGGAAACTATTTGTATTCCTTATCAACAAATCTCTCATTGCGTTGTAATCTTGTAGATTGATCACTTGATCTTTATTGACGTCAGCCGCTATGTATTGATATTCATTATCAAAGGTCTGAAGATTTAGTAAATGCAATTGAAGCAAGTACATATCATAAGCACTCACATCTTTGCGTACTTCCCAATCAGAAATTGGTTGAACCGCGACAGTATCATCCATTGCTTCTTCACTCCAAGGATATTCAAAGTATCCATCCATATCGGTTGTTGTCATACTATTAACATCTAGTGATTCGTGCTCTACAAAAACATTAGCATTTGGTACACCCACATTTGTTGGAGTCAGAATTGTACCCGAAACTAATGAAGAGGTATCTGGACAAGTTCCCAAATTGTCTTGTATATCTAGGGTAGTAACACAATAATCTTGATTACCATCAAGGTCTGTTACCCAGATTTCTACTCTTTGCGGCTCTTGCACATGCTCGCAAGTAAATATTCTCGTCGTCTCTGTTGGATCACTTGAGAAAGAGAAAATTAGATCTTTATTTTCAGTACAGTTATCAAAACTACCGACATCAAACTTATGCGCTTCTACTTCGATCATCCCGTTAATCGGCATAACTACTGTTCTCAGACCTGCATGACAATAAGGCGTAGGTTCCTTACAATCTTTCACTCTAATTTTATAAGAGCATTTGGCATCGTTTCCACAACCATCAGTCACAGTCCACTCAATGGTATGATGACCAAAAGGCAAATAACGAGAGAAGTTTCTACCTGAACCAGATATGTCCCAGTGTCCGCTATGGTTATCACTATCAAGGTCTATTCTCCATCTAAATTTCAGATGAGAAGTAGGCGTACAATCTTCAACCCAAGGAGCGATTTCAACCAATCCCTGGCATTTATTTGTGTTCGACGCACAAACTTCGACATCTTTGCATCCATCGACGAATACAGGATCTTCTGTATCTGTAACTTTAATTGCCTGAGTATATTCACACTTCCCTTTGGTATGTGGATTGTTGGCTTCATAAGTACACCAATCAATTACAGTCCATTTTCTTAAAATTTTATAACATGCTCCTTCGACAATATTCAATACTAAGTCCTCATAGCCCATAGCTATTTCAGAACCACATCCAACATTGGGAACTTCGGGTCTTCCTGTTTGATCAGGGTCAACATCAGCATCCCCACAAGAGCTAATTTCTACATCTTTCGGCCACCAGATATTGTGGCAATTTAGTCCACCATTCCCTTTAATAAATATTTTTTGACTACACTGCTGATAACTCCCACCACTAGAAACTTTGAAAATTCGCTTGATATATCCACCGTTTCCACAAGAAGTATGATCGTGAACCGTCTCAGTTATATGCACATTATTACTGCATCCACCTTCAACATATCCATCATACCCCACTCTTTTTCCATCGATAATGATAGGCTTTCTATTATTCTTTCCATTCACAATGGTTCCAAACTCTGATAAATCATGTAAATTTAATGGGTAATCACAATCTATATAGATATTTGGTGGGCAATATAATTTTGATGAAATTTTATCTTGAACCGTCACCCAAACCATACATTCATTGTATTGGTGATTCTGATCATAAACTCTCACTACCACTTGTATCGGAGAAGAACTTACATCTTCACAACAAAACTCAACATAATTTCTAAACTGAGTATCATCATCAACTCCTGGAGGACACCATCCTGGAAACATTCGTCTTACTTCCACTTTTGAAATATTACCACAGTTGCTATAACTTCCATCGTTAAAGGTTGACGCATATATCCTTGCTGTACCGTTAGAGCCTAAAGAAACTACCGTGTTCTGGTCACATATAGCCACTGGAGGCCCTCCAGCTGAAGACGAAACATGAATATTCATGTGGCAACTCGTCGTTTGGTGATTACAAGAATTTGATATAGAATAGGTAGCTGTATAATTTCCAGGAGCTAAACCTGAAACAACATAATTGTTACCTACTTGCTGTACAGTTCCTCCGTTTACATGTACAGTATATGAAGGAGTTCCTCCACAACCTGAAGTAATATGAGGTGCAGGCAAGGTAACACTTGCATGACAATTGTGGCCACCATTTACTGTGATATCTTGAGGACAACTTACATGTGGTGGAGTATTATCTTTAACTTCTATGGTTTGAACATGAGTGCGCTGACTTCCAGAGCACCAGTCCCATACTCTCCATGTTCTTAGAATTTTGAACCCTCCTCCACAAGTATTGACTTGATTATCAGTAAAGGTAGATTCTAAATCACAAAAACCATTATTAGGATAAACAGGATTTCCGTTAATTGTTGGAACTCCGACTTCATTCGGATCAGGATAGCTGTTATAATTTAAATCCCAACTTTGATTGCTACAGCTTAAAGCTGGCAAGGTGATTCCATCTCTATTGGATGGGAAAGTAACTTGACTTAAACTCGGACGAGTATATTGAATCGTCTGAGAACAAGTTGGACTGCTATTTCCTGATGCATCCACTGCACGATAAGTAATCGTGCGAATTCCTGTAAACGTATTTGAACAAGGAAGATCTTGAAAATGATCACTAACTACCACGATTTGTGGATTTGGATCACAATTATCATTGACCACACTATTAGGTACACCACTAATGCCAGCATCTACACAAGAAGTAGTAATGGTTGGCATACAGTTAATAGTTGGTGCTTGACGATCTTTGACTGTAATTGACCCCCAACATTTATTTCCATTGACACTAACTTCTACCGTTAATGTTTGATTAAGATGAGTAGAATTCACTGTATTTCCTATTGGACTATTGTGTTGGTTAAATATAGTCACTACATATGGACAACCAGGAGTAGGATTTTCAAGAACGTCATCGGGAAAGATAGTAGCATTACAATTTGGATCTAAGGCTACTTCTACATTATTATTACATATCAATCTACACTGTGCTGAAGATTTAAATCCTAATGAAATAAAAAATAAAGCACATAGGAAAGGTAAAAATATTCTCATGTTGTTTAAGTTAGTTTTGTTTTAATCAAGTTTATTATTAGACAAATATAAGCTTTGATTTTCAATTTTTAATGCTCATAAAGTATAAAATATTACATTAAAATATATAATAATATTTAATATTCATAAGATCTTATACTCATCTACTACCATTCGTAAACTAGAAAAATTATTGACGTCTAGTTTTTTCATGATATTTTTACGATGAACAGAAACTGTTTGAATAGAAATAAACAATTCGCTTGCAATTTCTTTATTCGTCATACCATCCATGATTTTTTCAAGTACTTCAATCTCTCGGTTGGTCAAAGCATACTTTAGTAAAAAACCATCTGTGGACAAAAACTCTTCCTTTAAAGGAGAATCATTGTCGAGCCTACTTTGGGGACCCGTAAATACATTTTCCCCCATATATCGAAAACCGTTTTTTATTTCATCAATGGCTTGAAATAATTCTGCTGTCGAATTATTTTTGAGTAAGAATCCATCTGCTCCATAATTAAAAGCGTTCTTGACAAACTTTGAGGCACTGTATTGCGAAACAACCAAAACCTTACATGCATCTAAATCCTTAATGGGTTTGATTAAATCAAAGCCATCTATTGAAGGAAGGCGTAACTCTAAAATCAACAAATCAACTGGATTAGCTTTAATACTAGGTATAACTTCCTTCCCATCGGAGACGCTCCATTCAATGCTTATGTTTTCCTTTTCGAGCAAAGACTTCAATCCCTCCACGAACAAAAGGTGTTCATCTGCAATCCCAACTTTTAATTTCATTTGACTCATTTTTTGATCTATTTCCTTTGGGGGTATATAGATTCAAAATCTCTTGCAATTTACTTCAAGGAATTTTCTTTTCATAAAGATAATACTGCAAGTTTAGCTTTTTATTCGCAATTTTATACAAAATATATACACATTTTATAACTTCATTTCGTTATTATAGAAGGAATACATATTTTCCTGCCAAATTTGATAAAACAAATTACAATTAATTGTATCTTTATCCATGAAACGTCCATATTTAAAATTTAAAGATGGTAATTTCCATGTAAGATAGAAAACGAGATAAATAAACACGTGAAATATAAATTTAAAATATGAATTCTAAAACTCTACTAATTGGTCTTTTGACAATTATTTACTCTAGCATTATTGCCCAAATCGACCCCTTTGAAGTCGCAGAAGAAGAGCAAGTCTCATTTGACAATAAAAGTATTTTTGAGCCACAAACCTATCAAGCTTATCAATTAAATGAACAGCTTATTTTAAAGGTACTGGATAACATCAATACAGAAGCTGAAGTTTTTCTACCTCTTGCTGATGGTAAGAAAAAATCCTTTGTTTTTAAAGATTATAAGATTGCAGCTCCTTCTTTCTATGAAAAATTTGCTTCGATAAAAACCTTCGAAGTCATCAGTATAGATGGTAAGACTTCAGGTTTGGGCTGTTTCAATAAAAATGGCTTTCATTTGGCACTTTTCGATGAAGATTTAGGACAAATATATATAGATCCTTCCCATAGAGATCTGGAGCAAAGAAAACATGTCGTCTATAAAACGGCTGACTATGCAGTTCCTGAAGATATACCTGCATTTGTTTGTGATCATGATGAGCATCAGCAGCTATTAGATAGTACCCACACTCAAATGGGTGGCCAATCGATTGAAAGACGAATAGAAACGCGTTCCTCTAATGTTGCTGTACCATTGAGAAGATATATTTTAGCAGTAGCCACCACAGGCGAATATAGTAGAGTGCATTCCAATTTCCCAACAAAAGAAGCTACAGCAGAGGGTGTTATGGTATTGCTTACCAGAGTAAATGAAATCCAACGTCGGGAGTTTAGTATTGAATTTGAGCTCATGGAGGGTACAGAACGATTGTTCTTTTTAGATGAAGATACAGACCCCTTCACAAATGGGAATACCGGAGCACTGATCGGTGAAAACTTTGCAGTTATGCTTGACTCACTTTCACTCGATGATTATGATATTGGTCATGTATTTTGCACCAATGCTGGAGGCCTAGCGCAAACGCCGTCCGTTTGTACTCGATTCAAATCACGCGGGGTTTCCTGTTCATTTAATGTGCTAAGCGACCGCTTTTATACAGGTATTGTTTGCCATGAGTTTGGTCACCAAATGAATGCGCAGCACTCATTTAACCAATGTGATCAGCAAAATGAAAACATTTCTACTGGATATGAACCTGGTTCTGGATCGACTATTATGTCCTACGCGGGCTTGTGTGGAAGCTTTTTGAATGTTCAAAATTTTTCTGACCCCTATTATAATATTGGGTCTGTAGAAAGCATCATGGAATACATGCACGATGGTTTCGGATCGTCTTGTTCAGATACAATTGAAAATCCCACCAACACGCCAGCAGAAGTAGAAATAGTAAGACCAGAAAACTTAGTGATTCCAATTAGCACTCCTTTTGAGCTAGAAGCTAATGCTACGGATTTAGAAAGTTCATCCGAATCACTGTATTATTGCTGGGAGCAGCATGATGCTCATACTGGATTCTGCACTCCAGGAATGCCTACAGGAAATTGTCCTTTATTTAGGTCATTTCCTCCAGTACAAAATAATATTCGTGTATTTCCAGAAATGCGTGACATCATCACGGGAAATAATGACCGATTTGAGGTGCTTCCAACCTATTCTAGGAGTATGGAATTTTCTGTTGCGGTTAGAGATTGGTCACCTGAAGGTGGTGTAATCGCTTGGGACTATATTACCTTAGCCTCTGATGAAAGCGCAGGACCATTTGCTGTAGAGCCCTTAACAGGAAGCTATGAAGTAGGTGATCCATTACCAATTTCTTGGGATGTTGCCAATACCAATGAAGCCCCAGTCAACTGTCAGTTCGTAGATATTTACCTTTCGACAGATGGCGGTGAAACATTCCCCCATCTTATAGCCAAGGAAGTACCAAATGTAGGTTTTGTACAGCTAAGCACTCCAAATATTCCTGCAACAGATGGTATGATCAAAATCAAAGCAAGCAATAATGTTTTCTTCAATCTTTCAAGAAGTAGATTTGAAATACAAGAAGCAACAGAGCCAACAATAGTCACAAATATTTCACCATATTGGACACAAAACTGCCTTCCAAATGAAGCAGAATTTCAAATTTCATCTGAAGCCATTAATGGATTTTCAAGTGAAATTAGAGTGCTTGATGTTGATAACGCTCCTGCAGGATTTGAATACACCCTTAGTCAGGATACATATCTACCTGGAGACACACTAAGTATTTTCTTAAATTTAGATTCCCTGGGTCGAGGAACCTATAATTTTGATATTGTTTTAGAAGCGGATGGTGATACTACAGTTGTCCAGGCACAAGTATTTAATGTAGTGAATGATTTTGATGATATGGCTGGTGTTTATCCAGCAAATAATGCGGTGGATATTAATATCAACGAATCTTTATCATGGGAGAAAAGTGTCAATGCCCTTAGTTATATTCTTCAAGTTTCAAAAACACCTGCTTTCGATGCTATTGAATACCAGCGAGCGGTTAGTGATACTAGCGAACATAAACTAGAGGATCAATTGGAAGTCAATGAAATCTATTATTGGCGAGTTTTACCTGTGAATGAATGTGGGGCAGCAGATGCTACCTTTGTACATGCATTTCGTACCATTGCTCAAGATTGCGAATCGTTTGTATCTACCGATGTACCCGTAAACATTGGTACTGGAAGAGAAGTTTCTTCTATTGAAATAGAAAAGTCAGGTACTATCAATGACTTGAATATAAGAAAAATTCAAGGGACACATCCAAGAGTTTCCGAATTAACCATAGATATTGTAAGTCCAGAAGGCACATCGGAGCGACTTTGGAGAAGCTCCTTTTGCAACAATTCCAATTTTAACTTTAATATTGATGATGAAGCAACAGATGTCGTCCAATGTCAGCAAATCGATGAGGGTAGAACATTTTTACCGAGAGGCGGTGACTTAGCTAATTTTGACAATCAAAACTATAATGGTCTTTGGCAGTTGGTCATGACCGATGAAACTCCAAATAATAGTGGTCGATTAGAAAACTGGGAACTTGAGATTTGTGTTAACCTACAGCCTGTTGATCCTGAGTTTAGAATTGACACTTTATTTATAGGTCCAAACTCCAATGCCTCAATCACTGCAGACTATATTTTTGCAGAACAAGAAAATGTGTCACCAAGTGATATAACTTATACCATTGTCGAAACTCCAGAATTGGCGACTATAGAGTTGTTCAATGCAGTCCAGAATCCAGGTAGTAGTTTTAATCAAGACTGGGTCAATCGAAGCGACTTGAAATTACTTACCAATGATATTCCAGAACGCAGAGTGACCTATTTAAGCTTTTCGATTACAGATCCTTTAGGTGGATGGTCAGGTATTCAACGATTACCTATTGTCTTGGATCCAGAACTGCCTTCATCAACCAAGAATTCACAAAATTTGCAGTTTTCTGTATTTCCTAACCCAGTAAGAGATATACTTACTGTAAATCTACCCAAACAAATGGGTAATGGTAAATTAGAAATCTACAATATTCATGGACAACTAGTGCAAGCTCAATCTGTCAAGAATAGTACGCAAATTCAAGTCAATTGTGCTCATTTACCAAGTGGTCTTTACTTCATAAAAGCCTTTGACGAATCCCGAAGCGGAGTGAAACGTATTATTGTAAAATAATTTTAATGATAAAAAAGCCGTTCGATTGAATGGCTTTTTTACTTTTAGTACAAAAGATTTAAATGTAATTCCGAACATTATATTTTTGCGATGATAAAAACATATTTTTACCACCCAATAGCTATACCAAATAAGAGATTTGGATATCTTTTAAGTCCAATTCTCCTTTTTCTGACTTTGAACAACATACAAGCACAATACAATGTAGATATAGGCACATTAGAAAAACATCAACTTTCTAATCGAACAATACATGTGTGGCTACCAGAAAACTATCCTAATGATGCGCCGTATGCAAGCATATATATGCATGATGGACAAATGTTGTTTGACAGCACAAAGACATGGAATGGTCAAGCTTGGATGGCGCATGCAAGCATCCAAAAATTAATGAATACCAACAAAATTCGCCCTACAATAATTATAGGAATCAATAATGCAGGTGCTAATAGACATGCAGAATATTTCCCCCAAGATGTGTTTGAATCCTTTTCAATAGACACACAAAACGCCCTATATGATTTAGTCCGAAATCATGGATCTAAAGCGAAAACTTTGCTTTTCGCTGACTCTGTTTATTCGAATAAATATGCCGACTTTCTCGCCAATGATCTTAGAACCTATATCAATAAGCGATACCAAACAGATACTTCTTTAGAGTCCACCATTGTAGCGGGTTCTAGTATGGGAGGTTTGATATCTTGGTACACCCTATGCAAATACCCTGAAATATTCGGAGCCGCAATTTGCATGTCCACTCACTGGCCTGGTACATTTCAAGTTAAAAACAACCCCATTCCTGATGCTTTTTTAGAATATTTAGGCAAACATCTTCCCTTAGAAGGCAAACATAGACTTTGGTTTGACCATGGTACCGAAACTTTAGATGCTTTATATCCTCCTTATGAAGCACGGCTGGAAAAATTATGTTTTGAAGATTTAGGGCTTTCTAAAAGTAAGATTAAGATAAAAGAGTTTTATGGTGAAGCACATACTGAAGATGCTTGGATGCGCCGTTTTAATCAGCCTTTATTTTGGTTATTAAATAAAACTCAAGAATGAGCTTATACCTCTACCTTTGTTTAAGCGTACTTTCAACTATTCATGATTTTCACGTGAGTAGAATGGTGATGAATTACAATGCAGAAGAAGCATATTTTGAGGTTCGACTGCATGTGTTTACAGATGACCTTGAGCTTGCCACAAGCAAATATGGAAGCGAAAAACTTAGGATCAACTCTGAATTTGAACATCCCAAATGCGACTCTTTTATCCAGCTATATTTAAACCATCGATTACAACTGCAAAGCATTGATGGGCAAAAAGCTCAATTGAAGTGGCTGGGCAAAGAAGCTTCCGATGATTTGCAAGCAACTTGGATCTATTTCTATTGGATTCCTAAAACTCCAAGTTCAACTTTTTTATTAGAAAGTAGTTTACTCCTTGATATGTATGATGACCAACAAAACATTATACAGTTCAAACAAGGCGACCATTCTTCCATGAATTTATTGCATAAAGGCAAAACCAACACAGTACTGAAGATTCAATCCTAAAATGCTAAAAAAACTTTTGATCATACCTGTACGATTTTATCAAGTAGCCATTTCACCGTATTTGGGCTCGAAGTGCAGATATACGCCTACTTGCTCCCAATATATGATTGAAGCGATTGAAGAATGGGGTGTCCTGAAAGGTACTTGGCTCGGCTTAAAACGAATTGGTTCTTGTCATCCTTGGGGAGGTCATGGATATGATCCTGTGCCAAAAAAAGAAAAAAAGTAAGCTTATTATCTGCGCTGAATAATAAGTCTTGAAGCTTATCCAACTTTAGGATTAGACTTCAATTTCCCTTGAACTAATAAGTGACTTAAACCTAAAAAGATAAAAAACAATCCTCCGATTTTGACATTAGCAATCATATCGTTGATACTATTTATAATGTGTACCCCAATAAAAAAAAGAAGCAATGATGCAGCGATTTGACGTTGCTCATCAGAAACTATCAAAAATACTTTATACAATAAAATTAAAACGACTAAGCTAAAAACAACCCATAAAATTAAGCCAATTACACCCTGTTCTATAGTGATCATCAAAAGGAAATTATGTACACCAGATTTTTCTTTATTATCCGAAGCATAGGTTCTAAATGCAGAAACCACATAATCTTTATAGGTGGGATAAAATGTATTCCCGCCATATCCAACTAAGGGTTTATCTGCAATCATGTGTCCACCAGCCACCCAGCGATAGATTCGCTCCATCGAAGAGAGGTCTTCAAAATTGACTGTAGCTGAAACCTGCCTTCCAAAGTCCGAGTACATAATCGTCGTATCATAATTTGGCTTGTAATTCATATAATTATAATCACTCAACAACCAACTCACACCCAATAAGACTGCTATCACACCAAAAACAATAGAAGTATATAGTTTCTTAAAATAAATAACAGCATATATCAAAGGATATAAAAGCATCAAACCCATAGCAGCTCGAGTATAGGAAGCAATTACAGCTATAGGAAAAAGCAGCCAACCTACACGCAAGGCATAATACATGAAAGAAAATTTCGAATACCAATGCCTTCCAAACCAAAGAAAGGGTATAAACAGACAAACGAATGCTGCATAATCTACATGATTTCTATAGAATGGACGGATAACTTTATAGGCTTCTTTATATCCAAAGCCATCTATACCATGTTTTATCAAAATAATTAAAATGGTAGTTAATGTAAATAAATATAGCCACTTAAAAACTCTTTTGAAAACTGAAAAATCAGATATAAAGCGAACTGTAGCCAAATAGAACCCAAAAATAAACCAACACTTTGCTAAAAAGTACTTCAGGGTTCGTAAAATATCTACAGAATAAAGGATACCAATCCCAATCCAAGCGAGATGAAGCATCAACAATAAAAATATAGGGCTTTTCCAAACACTCCAAATGGAAGATGAAAGCTGAATCTTCTCTACCAGTAGATAAAGCATAAGAAAAATAAGTAATGGCTCCGCAGGAAGATAAATCGCAAAACCACCTAAATGAAACTCATCAGTCAGGGGCAGGGTAGCAATTAATAAATAATAAGCCCATTGGGGTTTTAGACAAAACACAACTACAGCTAATACTGCAAATGGAAAACCAAGAAACGTCAATTGATTAAACCATAGGGCTAAAAACAAAAGAAATAAAAAACTTATTCCCATCAACCCAAGGAAAAAGTTATTTTTAATCCATTCAACACCCATCATCCTCGCAGTTTGTCCCAAGGAATCTGCTTGATACTACGCTCTAACAAAACAATGATGACTGAAAATAAAAAGGTCGCAAGCACACTTACAGCTACAATCATCGTACGATAGGGTTTAAACTTTTCTTCAGGCAAATTTGCAGCCTGTATCACAGAAAAAATAGGCATCCCCGCCTCCATTGCTTGTTGATAGTAATTTAGTCTTTGCTCATCATTAGCGATATCTTTTTTCAGGCTAAAAAACTGAGTCGAAATCACAGCATATTTATCTCGGCCTATATTATAATTATTGATATTAGTGAAACCTCCTCCTGTTTTTGATGAGATAGCTCTATACTGGTTTTCAAGGCCGGCAACTTTAGCTTTCACCAATGCTATCGTATCGCGATTAAAATTACTTCTTTGCAAAGACTGCAACTTGGCTTTCTGGAATTCTAAATTACTCTCTGTCTTTGTAATCAATTCTGATAAAAATTCAGATTGAAACTCGGGTTCGATAACGCCATACTTTTTACGCACGCTACTCATTGAATCAACAATTGAAGAAAGTTTTTGCTTTTTATCCTTTATTCCTATTTCTAAACTCTTTGCGATTTTCTCTTGCGCCTGTGAATTAATTATTCGTCCGTGTTTTTCTAAATAAGCCAGTGCCGTATTTACAATAGCTTGAGCTTTTTGCGGTTCAAGGTGACTCATAGACAATACAATGGCTTCTTGCTCATTGCGCATGATCGAAAAATCAGATTTTAAAGCGCCCATGGTATAAAAATAAGCCTTTGAACTACTCGGATCTATATCATAATAAGTCATCAAATCAAAACTATCAATTAAAAATCTTGACATAGGCTCTGATTTGGCAATGCTAATAATTCGGTCAGCATGTTCATCCTTACCAAGATAATACATATCCCCCTGCGATAGTCCAAACATTTTCTCAGGCTTTATAATGTCTGTATTCAATGCAAAAATAACCGCGGAAGATTTATAATAATTGGGCAAAATTAAGGCCATGATTACACTAATAATCGCAGCAAGTATTGTCATCAAAATGATAAACTTTCTTCGTTTATACAACACTCTTAATAGAGGGATAATAGCATTTTCTTGCTCATTTGTCATAGCTATAATTCTTAAAAAGAAGTATAAATGTAGAAAAAATAATATTCTTGCAACAGACCTCAGCTAAGAATCTTGAAAGCTTTATTGTTAATCATTGCTAGATATTAACTTTTTCTCGAGTATTTCTTCTAAAAATGGAAGCATTCGCATTCTATAAGCTAATAACAACATACATACTCCAAATATTGCTATTCTCAGTAAAATATTCATATCAACAAGGTTAAAAGCATACCAAATACCAAGCCCTATAAGCCCAAATAATAGTGGCTTAATCAGCAATTCATACCATGCCTTTTTCAATAATTTTATCTGCGTATATGTATATAGGATAATAATCATCAATCCTTGACATATAGCGGTTGCATAGACAGCACCCAATGCTTTGTATTCTATTATAAAAAAATAGTTCAAAAAAATATTTAACCCAATCACGGCTGCATACAAAATATTCGTCAGTTTCATTTTTTCATATGCCAGCAACAACGAGCCCACTACAAAGTCATACGACCGAAAGATAAAACACAACATCAAAAAACTAAGCATTTCTCCATAATAACTATCTGCATGCACATACAATGCTTTCATGATAAACTCCCCTTCAAACCAACACACGATAGCAACTACTATAGAAACCGATGACAAAAACCAAAAAGCTCCAGAAAAAAGTGACTCGTGACTTTCCCGCTTTTTAATTTGATTAGCAAACATCGATGCCAACAATCCAGATACTAAGACTCCTAAAATATTTGCCGCTTCGAGAATTCGTTTAGCTGCCGCATATATTCCTGCTTCTCGCTGCCCCTCTTCTAATAAATAATCAATCATTACCACATCAAATCGAAACAATAAATCCATAAGAAATACCAACAAAGCATACGGCATCACCTGCCGCACAATTACTATCGTATTCTTCCGACTAAAATTGATCCGTATATTAGAAAAACGCTTTTTTAGCCAACTTCCAACCCATATTATGACTGCCAAATAACCAATCATTTGAGCAGCTACAAAATAATAAATCAAATCATCCAAAACATCAAAAAATAGTATCCCGCCCATGATGATGCAGGCTATCAATTTATCAATGATGGATAAAATGTTGTCGATTTTATAGTAACCAAGTCCTACGACTTTCAGTCTCATATACATCGACCAAGACATCGACAGTATCAATCCCAGTACTAGCACATATAAAAAAGGATTCTCACCAAAGGAGCCTTTGATCAAACCAACAAGACTGGCTATCACAATAAAAAATACAGATAAAATAATTTTGGTACCTAAGGTCCGACCAAATAAGCTATCTGCACTTTGTCGTTGTTTAGGAATGCGCTGACGACTATAATTTTGAAGACCAAAATCAGCAACGATTTGAATGATAGAAATCAAATTGAAGTACGTCCAGTAAAGACCAAATTCAGATGGTCCAAGCTCATTTTGAACCCCTACTTCTACCACAAATAAGTATATAGACTTAATCAAGATGTTCAGTATCAACAATATAATTATGTTGACCCCAAAAGTTCGTAAACTGTTATCTTCGATTTTCACAATTTCAAAGATATACAGACTTAATAATTCTACCTAAATCTTTTACTTATTAAAATAATTATAAATATATTGCTTTCTATTTTACAGAGATATAGATCTTAAAGAGTTTTTCTTTTTATCTATCTGGATCGCAAAAGTCACTCTCAAGGGTGTAGATAAAAACAAGATGTAGAAAATCAATAGTGTATCATGAAAAAAAATATTGGCATATTCACCGGCGGATATAGTGAAGAAAAGGTTATCGCCGAAAAAAGTGCAGATTTTATTGAAGCGAATCTACCCAAAGAAAAATACAAGCTTTTTAGAATTCAGGTAGAAAGAGAACAATGGAAGCTGAAAGATGGCATTTTTAATAGAGAGAAAGGTGCTATAGAGTCTAATACAAGTGAGATAAAACTGGATGCAGCTTATATTATCATTCATGGTCCACCTGCAGAAGATGGGTTATTGCAAGCTTACCTGGAAATGATGAAAATCCCTTACACTTTTTCATCGACGCTAAGCTGTAGTATCACTTTTGATAAAAACTATGCAAAACAAATCGCTCAACATCATAAAATCCCAGTGAAACCCTCAATTCTCTTAAGAAAAGGGGCATCTATTCAAAATGCGGACCGGAGATTGGGCCTACCTTTTTTTGTGAAACCTAATAAACACGGGAGTTCTTTTGGAATATCAAAAGTAGAAAGTAAAGAGCAAATAGAAACCGCCATTGATTTTGCATTTCAATACGATGATGAGATTTTATTAGAAGCCTTCGCGGATGGCATTGAACTTTCATGTGGAGTGATCGAACATCAAGGTGAATTAATTCCGCTTCCTATCACAGAAATTCGACCGAAGACTGCCTTTTTTGATTACGCAGCAAAATATGAAGAAGCTTCAGAGGAAATCACTCCTGCCGAGATTTCTAAAGATTTACAAAAACACTGTCAAGATTTGTCTTTACAATTATTTAAGGCTTTCAAGTGCAGCGGCCTCGCCCGTTTTGACTATATTCTTGAAGACGGAACTTGTTATTTTATAGAAGCGAATACAATCCCTGGCCTATCACCTAATAGTATCATACCTCAACAACTAGAAGCTCACGGTATCTCTTCAATGTCCTTTGTGGAAGAACAGTTGCTTCGAATTCTATAAATTTAATACATCTATAGATGAATCAATACTCCTCTTGATATTCAAAAATCCGATCTAAAGTATCCTTTTGTGGCTGATAATGAATACTATCAAGCATTACTTTAGCGTCTAAAAGTTGGCGATATAATTCATTTATATCTTTATTTCCTAAGACTTTTTCAATCACTTCAATGGAGGTTTGTGTATCACATTCTCCATAAATAAAAAGTAGCAGTTTTTCTGGTGTAAAATTTTCTTGCATAAATTGATTTTCTTATGAAACGCAAGAACTCATACCAATTATTGTTTATCGGTAAAAAATTATTTGATTCGATGCCATTCCTGAGATCGTCCTAACAAAGAAAATCCTAAATATCCTCTTACAATAAGCTTGTCTTCATTTTCTAGCCAAATCTTACAAGAATATATTTTCCCACTTTCGGGGTCAAGAATTTCACCATCATCCCACTCTTCAGAAGATTTTTCGAGGTTCCATAAGATATTCATTCCTTCTATCGGTTGATCCTTTCGAGTACCTTCACATGCGTCACAAACTGCATCGGGATCCGTAAGTACCTTTATAATGTCGCCGTTGATTTTACCATCTTTCTTATAAATTTTAACATGGGCTTTTGCTTCTCCAGTTTCATCATCAATCGTTTTCCAAATACCTAAAACAGATTGAGCAGATAAACTTATAGTTAGAATAGCAAAGGCTAGTGTATATAATATTTTCATCGGTAAAATTTTAAGTCAACTAATATATTTAAAACGCATTAAAAAAATAAATAGTTTAAGCTAAAACAAAAAAGCCCCTGCTGTTCGCAAGGGCTTTGAAAATCTATATATTCAGGATTAGAATTTAAACATATATCCTGCTGATATTTGATTCTGGTTAAAGAAGTTTCGGATGGTATATCCAAAGTAAAAGTGTGCCTTCGGAGTATAGTAGTGAGTTCCTAAAAGGAGATTAAACGTCCCTGTATTTTCAACTACATCATTCGTTTCTTCTAATCCAGCATATCCTACACCCAAGCCTACAAAAGGTACAAAATTCCATGGTTTCTTCTGGAACAAATCTTTCTGAATGTTTACATCAAAACCATATTGCTTGTCACCTACTAATCCATAATAAAACTGAGGAACGACATCGAACCAGTCTTTGCGTGTGTTGAAGTGTGCTTGGTAACCAATTCCCATTCCACCAGCTTCACCAGCTCCGATAAATGCGAAAGCTGAACTTTGCTCATAAGACAAGAACTGATCTCTATCTTTGTTAGGTCCTGCCATTTGATGAATTGCTTTATGGTTTACTCCCTGATTTGCTGTAGTATTCTTATAAATCGTTACGGTATCAACTATACGGGTTGTTGTTGTATTGCTCAGCTGATTTTGAAGTTGGTTCATAGATTGCTGCAAATACTCGTTTTGTACTTCCAATCGAGCCAACTTAGCAGCCGTTTCTGCATCCATTTTGGCATCACTATTTGGATTTTCAGAACCACCTTTTGCTACTTTCTCTAATAACTCTTCAAGTTCATCTGGCTCCATATAGATACCGCTTCCCTCATTTCTGGGCTTCTGCTGAGGCATCATCTGCGGATTTTGTGGGTATGGGTAATAAGGCTGCGGTGGATATGGGTAATACTGAGGATTTGGATTTGGTCTCATGTGCTGAGGTTGATCCGATTTAGGCTCATTCCCTTTTCCTACCGTATTCTCTGCATCTCCCATCCGGATATAAATTTCACCATCTTCTAATTTAGGAAGTACAAACACATCATCTCTTTCGCTAAGCTTTTCTACTTCATCAGCTCCTCTAGCATTTCTTCTTCTATTTCGTTCTCCTTCTCTCCTCGGATACTCATCAGAATAGCTTCTTCGATCTGATTCCTCTAGCTCCTCTTTCAAGTCCTCGAGTTCTTCTTTCATTTCTTCAAGCTCTCTTTCTTTTGCTCTATCTTTTTCTTCCTCCATTTTACGCTCCAATCGCTCGATTTCTGATTCATATTTAGATACTGCAGATGCTCTTTCAGACTGCAATCGCATCAATTCTCTTTCATAGGTGGACATTTCTACGATATCTGGCTTATCCTCTTTTTTACCAATTTTAAACTCTAAGCCTAATTGGTACATCCAAGAGTTTTGTATTTGGTTTGTAGTTGCTACATCTTCGACATCATCTGTACTCATGATCATTGACCTCACAGATCCTTTGACTAATAACTCTTTGGCAAAAGGAACTTCAAGACCAAGACCACCCATTGCAAATGGTCGATCATCTGTAGTTGCATTGATATCTGCTCTTCCTTCATAATTATCTCCAGCATCTAAATAACCTCCACCAAGAACGATAAATGGAACAATACCATTGGGTTTATTCAAATTAAATACAGCCTCACCACCATACATGGCTAAAGGATCAAATTCGATGATTTTTCCATTGTCCAATGCTTGGAAATAAAAAGCTCGAATTCCAAAGTAAGGGCCAAAGTTTGCACCAATTCTACCCCCTACCATTTGAGTATTTCTAAAGCCTAAGTTTTCATTAAAATCAATCCAAGTCCAAGTGGGCTCCAACTCAAATGTAGTACCTCTAAATCCTGTAGAAAATGA
Source organism: Cletocamptus dominicanus (assembly GCA_028565815.1). NCBI lineage: Eukaryota > Metazoa > Arthropoda > Copepoda > Harpacticoida > Cletodidae > Cletocamptus > Cletocamptus dominicanus. The sequence continues at coordinate 7,752 of JAOXNT010137002.1, read as the reverse complement.
TCGCTCCAAGGCTCTATCTAAGTCACTATACTTGTCTGGATTCCTTCCTCCTAAATAAAAAGAGACTTGTGTTCCTACTGTCCAATTAGACATATTTTCAGCATCAATACCCTGAGGCAAATTATAATCTGCTCTTTCTTGAGCTGTCAATAAAGTGGCATAAGGATTGCTCTGAAGCAAGGTATTGTTACCATATATAGACCAAGAAAATCGATCTCCAGCTGTCAACATAAATCCAAGTCCATATCTTAAATAAAGTGTACTTTCTTCTTCCAGTTCCTCAGAAGCTAACTCCAGTTCTTGTACACCTGCACCAAACTCTATATACGGCTTGAAAGCTGTTTTAAGTAAATTCACACGGACATCACCTCCATAACGTCTAAGGTTGATATCTTTTTCAGCTAAGCCAGTAAAATCAAAATCTTCATGGTTTGAAAAGTCTGAGGTTAAATCCATTCCTTGATAATATGAAGCCCTCAACTCAAGGTACCGCCCAAATCCAAATCCAAATTGGCCTCCTAAAAGAATTCCGTCTCCAAGTCCAGAGTTGTCATCCCAGAAAGAATATTGTCCATCTGCTCCAAGGGTATAACTTAATCCCTCTACCTGCGCGTTTGCGATAAATGTAGAAATTGTGAGTAATAATACAAGTGTTATTTTTCTCATGATTAAAATTTAATTTTTTTGTTCGGTATTAAGACCTTATTTCACATAAAAGTCACTTTTAAGCTATCAGTTTTATCTACAAAAACACAAATAATCTATAAAACAACATGATATCCAGCTATAAGAGATAATTATAAAATGCAATAAAATTAATTACTATATTAACTAAGACCCATGTACTTATTTTATTCAAAATCAATCTACTACAACTCGCGGAATATCTGTTGGAAGGCGTGTCAAAAGCTCATAATTTAATTGGCTACTTAACTCTCCAAAAGAATCCACTGAGACGCTGAGGTCTCCTTGACTACCTACAAGTACAACTTCATCACCTTTTTTTACATTTTTCAGATTGGTTACATCAACTACAATCATATTCATATTTACCGTACCGATCACACTTACACGCATGCCATGAATAAGCACCCGACCTGTATTGCTCAATGATCGTGCATAACCGTAAGCATAGCCTACAGGAACAGTGACAATTGTCAAGTCAGTTTCAGCGAGATAGGAAGTACCATACCCCACAAAACTTCCTTTCTCGATTTTTTTAACGGTCAAAACGCGACTTTTCCAAGATATGGCGCGCTGTAGAGGATCCCTATTTACATCCAGTTCATTCAAACAGCGAATTAAGGTCTCTTTATTAGGCCAAAAGCCGTATTGTAATATGCCTACTCGAACTAAATCCATACGTGTTTCTGGAAAACTTAACATAGCCGCTGAACAAGCCGTATGGTAGCTCTGAGGGACAACATCTTTCTTATTGAATATTTCTTTTGCGCGCTTGAAAACTTGAATTTGAGAAAGTACTCGATAATAATTGGCAAAACTTTCAGCACCCGCATAATGTGTACAAAGTCCTTTCAAAACTAGCTCTTCGCCATGATCTTTCAAAAAAGCTATAACACGATCAAGATCTGCAAACTGAAATCCCGTGCGATTCATCCCCGTTTCGATTTCTATATGTATAAAAGCTTGCTTATTAATTTTTTTAGCAATCTCAACACATTTCCGCAATCGATCCCATTCAAAAACATAAAACTCTATACCGTGAGCGATCGCCCACTCCAAAGCTTCGTCTTCTAAATAGCCAAGAACCATAATGGTATTCAAATTATCACTACTTTGGTAGGTTCGATAGGCTTCTGTAGCGCTAAACACACTGAAATGATTGACCCCAGAAGATTCAGCTATCGGTACGTATTGCTCTATACCATGCCCGTACGCATTCCCTTTGATTACAGCACTCAGTGTGCAGTTTTCACCAATAATGCCTTTGATAAATTGAATATTATTCTGAATACTACTTTTACTTATTACTATTTTTGAGGTGTTCCACATTATTCGCTAATCTTTTGTATGATTTTATAGAATGCCTGCACGCCATGCGGTATTAGTTCGTCAGGAAAGTCATATTGAATATCGTGCAAGGGCGGTGTGTCTTTTCCCGCTCCCAAACCAAACATTAATCCAGGTTTTTTGTTGGTGAAATGACCAAAATCTTCTCCCCACTTAAAGGGGTGTTTGAGTATTTCAAATTGATCCGAAAACTCAAGCAATGGCTCGACCACCTGGTTATCATTATACACAGCAGGAAATATAGAGTGCTCCTCATACTCCACTTTCAAATGGTTTGCTAAAGCTAATTCTTCGACCTTTTTTATCAATCTATCCTTATAAGCCTCCATCCGACTTACAGACCAGGTGCGACCAGTAAAGTGTACTTCTGCTTTACTGGGTAGTGTCCCATAGGCTTTTTGGCCAAGATTAACATACACAGGAATCAGTATTTGAAAGTCTGCTTCTGTTGGAAAATTGTACTGTTGAGTTTCTACCCATTCTAACAATTGAGCGACACATAAAGCTGGTGAATTTCCATGTTCTGGTTCTGCCGCATGGGCTGTTCGCCCCACAAAACTAAAATTAAGACTAAAAACCGAGGCTGAGAAGTATCCATCTTTTAGTAGCACCTTACCGAAAGGTTTTTGAGGTATATTATGCAAAGCAACTACTTGATCATAATCAATTTTCTCAGGCCAATTCTCAATCACATGCAGCGCCCCTTCTCCAGTTTCTTCCGCTGGCTGAAATAATACATGAATATTGGGCAAGACAGCTTTATTGTTACAAAAGTAATCTATACATGCTATACCAATCGTAAGGTGTCCATCATGACCACACTTGTGACCTACTCCTTGATTAATACTCCGATAAGTGGCATCAATCTGATCTTCGATGGGTAAGGCGTCGATATCTACTCGAAGTAAAACTGATGGCAATGCTGTATCTCCAGGAATTGAGGCTATTAATCCTGTATGCCCTACTCGTATAGTTTCTATTTCGGGTTGAAAATAGTTTACAAGTTTCTGAATTGCCTTGATGGTCGTTTTTTCTTCTCCCGAGATCTCAGGAAACTGATGAAAAGTCTGCCTGATGAAGGTATAAACCTCTCGTTTCTTATTCCACCAATCCTGGATTGAATTATTTAAAGCCATTCAGCAATCCTTTATTTTTATAAAATAAAACCAACATTATCAATAATAATAGTAAAAAAAAAACATTTAATTAAACTATCTTATAGTTTAAATCCGTTGTTATATTTACCGCAGTTTATTAATCAAAATCAAATTGAATTAAAGTATAGCTCATATGAAAATCAGTATTTTTATAACATTTATTATATTTATAATGATGGTTAGTCCTACCTTGGTAGAGGCTCATCAGGTTCCTGTGCCAACGAATATCTCCATCTTTGAAGAAAACAAAGGTCAATTACCCGAACATATTTTATACAGCGCACATATAGGCTCTCATATGATGTATATCGAACAAGGTAAAATACGCTGGCATCTTATAGAGCCTCAAGAAGACCATAATTGCGAACAACATAGAAAATGTTTCCACCATGAAGCGCCGAGAAAACATCACTTTTTTGATGTGCGCTTTAATCATTCAAACATCATCAAAGAGACAGCGCAAGAATCTCCAAGTAGTTTTCCTAAACACTTTTTAAAAGGAAAGAAAGAAAACTTCGCCACAAACGTATTTGACTATGGAGAAATTAGCTTAAAAAACTTGTATGATCAGATCGATTTGAAATATTATACCACAAATAAAGGTTTAAAATATGATTTTATAGTTCATCCTGGAGGTGATCCTAATCAAATAGAAATGACCTATGATGGTGTTGACAGTATCGCAATCAAGGAAAACAACTTAGTCGTTTATACCTCGGTAGATTCTATTATTGAGGTAAAGCCATATGCTTATCAACAAGCTTTTGATGCACTGCATACAGTCGATGTTGAATTTGAATTAAAAGGAAATACAGTTTCTTTCAAACTCGGAGATTACAACAGCAATCTTCCGCTGATTATAGACCCGGATCTTCTTTTCTCTACTTATTCGGGTTCAAGAGGAGACAATTGGGGATATACGGCTACCCCTGGACAAAATGGGGAGTTTTATGCAGGTGGAATCGCCTTTAATACTGCTTATTTCGCTTCCGATGATGTTCAAGGAGGTGTATTTTCCAACTTCAATCCGAATACGGGGGAAGTAACGATCAGCGATGATCGAGGAGTGGTAGTAGGAAGCTTTGAAGAAACAGATGTGCTCATCGTTAAATATACTCCGGATGGATCAGAAGTAGAGTATTATACTTATTTAGGCGGTGGTGGTACAGAAAGTCCACATAGTATCATTACCAACTCCAGAAATGAATTGGTCGTTTTTGGAACCTCCTCTTCTGCTTCTTTTCCTGGTAGTCCCGTAAGAAATGAAGGAGGTAAAGATGCTATAGAAAATGGTGTTCCTTATGGTGGAGGCTCAGATATATTTTTAGCTGTGATTTCTGAAAATGGTCAAAACATAGTAGGTTCAACGCTTATTGGAGGATCAGAAAATGATGGCTTGAATGGCGCTTTTTCTTTTAACCAAAATAACTTATCACAAATCGCTCAAAACTATGGAGACCAATATCGAGGTGAAGTAATTGTCGATCAGGACGATAACATTTATGTAAGTAGCTGCACCTATTCTGAAGACTTTCCAGCAGATAATACAAAATCGGCCAATCAAGATGCCGTTTTCTTTAGTTATAACCGGACCTGCGATAACCGAAGATTTTCTAGATTTTTTGGGGGTGATGGTGAAGATGCTGGATTCGGTATTAAAATTGGAGATAATGGAAGCATATATGCAGTAGGGATTACGAATAGCACAAACCTTCCTGGCACCTCAGGATCTTTTTCTAATGCTTATAATGGAGGGATTTCTGACGGTTTTGTGACACGCTTACCCGAGAATGGAAGCCGAATCATCCGCACCGCTTATGTAGGGACAGAAAATTTAGACAATACACTACTTATTGATATTGGTCCTGATGGAAATATTTTTATTACTGGTCAAAGCGAAGGTCAGACTTTAGTGTCAAATAATGTTTATAGCAATGCGAATAGCGGACAATATATTTACAAATTATTACCCGATCTGAGTTCAGTTGAATTAGGAACAGCATTTGGATCAGGTCGGGGTCCTGTTGACATTTCACTTACGGCTTTTCTTGTGGATGATTGTGGTCGTATTTTTATAAGTGGTTGGGGAGGATCAACAAATTCAGATTTTAGACGTCAGCGTTCATTGTCTATAGCTACTTCTACCAACAATATGCCTATATTTGATCCTATACAAAGCAATACAGATGGCAATGACTTTTATTTTATGGCCCTAGAAAGAGATTTTCAAGAAATCCTATTTGGATCTTATTTTGGAAGGGATGAAAATCGTGAACTGGGCTCAGGAGACCATGTGGACGGAGGAACTTCACGGTTTGACGAGGAAGGTGTGATATATCAAGCCATCTGCGCAGGATGTGGAGGGGGTAACGGTTTTCCAACGACACCCAATGCCTTCAGCCGGACAAACAATAGTACGAATTGTAATATGGCTGCACTAAAGATTGACTTCGAGCTGAGTATCATAGAAGCACAATATGATGTAGAATTAGATACCATTGGCTGTGCACCCTATGAAGCCAGATTTTTTAACGAAACGGAAGATGCCGATGAAGTGCTTTGGGATTTTGGTTTTTATGGAACCAGTACAGAGGAAAACCCAACAGTCTTATTTGACTCCATTGGTGTATATCCAGTAAAGCTTATTGCAATTTCTAATGACGTTTGCATCCCCAACGATACCTTAGATTTTAATATAACCATACTTCCAACTTTACCACCGTCGGATACTTTTATTTTAGAATGTAATGCTGATAACTACTTTCTAACATCAAAAAACCCACAGCCTGGAGCTGAATACCAGTGGAGTAATGGGGCATCAACTCAAAACTTAACTGTCCAAGAATCTGGAATTTATTGGGTGCGCACTACCGTAGGAAACTGTGTATTTTTAGACACTTTTGATGTTAATCTAATCAACCCAAATGTGCGATTAGAGGATTTAAGCTTATGCGGTGAAGACAGCACAGTACTCCGACTTGATGGTCGTGCAGACCAAATCTTATGGAGCACTGGAGATACTAGTAATAGTATTTTGGTGGAAGAAAATGGAGTATATTCGGTAGATTACAACATAGATATTTGTGAATACAATGAAGAAGCGACGGTATTATTTCCGACTATTCCTGAAGTGAGTATAGAAGGTCCTGATAGGGGATGTCAAGGAGATGGTGTTGATCTAGTCGCAGAAAATCAATCTGGTGCTACCATTTCTTCCTTCAGTTGGTCTAGTGGTGAAACTTCACCTTCGATAAGTGTTCAGCAATCGGGAACATATATTGTCACTGTCATGTCTGATAGCAATTGTGTCTTCTCTGCAGAAAAGGATGTATTTATTGTACCCATTGTTCCTGAACAAAACATTCCCGATACTCAACTTTGTGCTGATGGACAATTGAATGTTAATCTTTCTTTGTACGATAGTATAGAAGCAGATATCACTTGGTTTGATGACGGTAGTCAAATCACACGAACGTTTAATGAGACGGGCAAATACAGCTACACTATAAGTTCAGAGTGTCAAAACTTCACAGATGAATTTACACTTACCTATTCTCCTTATGTTTCTGACGATCAACCCTTCTATGTACCAAACATTTTCTCCCCAAATAATGACAACCTCAATGATGTTTTAAAAATTGAAAAAGCTCGAGAGTTGAGGGTGAATTCTTTCCGATTACAAATATATGATCGTTGGGGAAATCGAGTTTTTGAAACAAGAAACCCTGAAATCGGATGGGATAGTATATTTAAAGATATAAGCATGACAGATGCTGTATTTGCATATGTCCTAGAAATGAATTACTTTTTGTGTGAAGAACCTCAAGATGTTAAATTATCAGGGGATATTACCATTAGTCAATAGAAAAAATGAGAGCTCTATTTTTATGCATAATCATCTTACTGAGTTTTCAATTCGCGAAGAGTCAAATTGTACTTCGACCACAAGTAGGAGCTACTTTTAATACTTTTGACGATGTAAAAACGTTGAAATTTGATAATAAGTTAGGCTATGTACTGGGTGCAGATTTACTTGTCGGCAATCAGTTTTATTTTCATACAGGCATCTTTTATGAGGTCATTAAAAATGAAGTGAGTACACCTGTGAGCTTAGATTTTTCTATACGAGCAGATCGCATGCGCATCCCAGCTCAGTTGGGGGTTCGACTATTTAAGGAGGAAACGAGTCGAATGATTAATTTAAGAGCCTTCACTGGCCCAACTGCTAGCATTGTTATCAATTCTGACATAGAAAATACCGATGTCTTTAAGAATATTGAGCTCAATGATCTTGGTTTTGGGTGGAATGCAGGTATTGGTCTAGATATTTTATTTGCTTTTTTCGATCTCAACTATATGTGGGGGTTATCAGATGCATTTGATCGATTTGAGATTCAGAATTTAGAAGCTGAGGATACCGAAAATCGCACATTTTATTTGACGGCAGGATTGAAACTTAAATTCTAAATATGTGTGGACGATCCTCATTAGCAAAAACCGAAAAAGAAATCCAAACTTATTTTGGAATAGACTTTTATGAAGATGACATAGCTAGATACAATCC